>JADLZL010003379.1:0-195274 GCA_015844335.1 Chrysopogon serrulatus
CTGCATTCGTCGATGCCGCCGCATCTGCTCCTGCTCTGCTGCCGCCAGATGCCCCGCCGCACTGCGGCCAGGGGCGGGGGCGGGCCGGGCCACTGAGCCTCCGCGGGCCGGGCTGCAGGGGGCGGGCCGCTGCGAGCTGCACCGCCCGGAGCCTCGCGCCGCCGTGGGACGGGCCGCCAGCGGGCGCCACGCCGCCGCGCCGCTGGGGGCAGGAGAAGGAGAGAGCCGCCGCTGGGGGAGGGAAATTGAGGGGCACCGCTCGCTCCCGCACACCACGCCTCACGCCCCATTTCTTGCCTCGCCCCGCTCCAGCCCTCGCCACCAGCGGATCCGGCCTCCCGGATAGCCGGATCGGGCGCCGAGGAGTCCACCAAGTCCCGCACGCCTAGGGAGGCCGTCGCCGGTCCTCCCATGCGCCGAGGTGCCGCCCCGGATCCCGCGCTGAGGGAGGCCGACGGGTGGTGCCACGCCGCCGCCGTGTCCCGTGCGCCCGGCCGATCCGAGGGCTAGTGGGAGAGGGATGGAGGGAGGCGCTGCCGGTGGAGATAGGAAGGGGCGCCGCCAGGGGGGCGCCGTGCGCTCGGCCGCCAGGGGGAGAGAAGAGGGATGGGAGAGAGCGAAAGAGAGGAAGGTAGTGACGGGCCGAGGAGAGGGAGGGAGTGATTTAGGTTTGGGTGCCTCGGATATATATACTAGACATCTATTAACCGAGGCGGTTTTCTTAGAAAAACAGCCTCGGTTAATCGCCTATTAATAGAGGCGGTTGTCTTAGAAAAACCGCCTCGGTTAATTGATTAACCGAGGCGGTTGTCTTAAAGCAACCGCCTCGGTTAATAGACGATTAACCCGAGGTTTTTTTTTAAGAAAACCACCTCGGTTAAGGTATTAACCGAGGCGGTTGTTGCGCCAGGGCATTGCCTCGGTTGGAACTGATTAACCGAGACGGTTTTTTGCTAAAACTGCCTCTGAGCTCATTTTTAAAGTGCCTTGCAAAATCTTTTGTGTAGTAGTGACCGTTGTAGCACTTCACCCGGAGGTTTTAAATATCGTATCCACAAGGAAACGTGTGTGATTAACTACGGTCTAACTCAACTAGAGGTGGCTAAAGATGAAAGTAGAAAGAGAAAAATTATACTAAGGTAGACACTAAGCTAAGGTTTAATATGGTTGATAATAGCGATCTATGTTGATGATAATAACAATCTATGTTGATTATAATAGGAGTATAGTAGGTGTTGACGGTCATTAAACACCAAATATAATCATCAACTATTGCATGAAATGATATAAAATGGATTACAAAGCATAGTTGTAGGTTTTAATTCTAACGAGTTCCACGAGTTTTGGTGTTCTCACTTGTGTTGCAGGAGTATGCAATTTTTTATCAAATAAAAGTATCTCAAATAAGAAATTGGACTGCACCATTGCAACGGACTCGTCGAGACGATCGAAACAGATATATGGTTTGCCCTATTTGGAGTCCGGAGTCAAAAGATATCAATTCCACACTTGAAACCAACACTAGAAGACTCTAGAAGACACGAGAAGGCGACCCACGAAGGCGGGGCCCACCTGTCACTGGGGTGGGGCCGACCGGCGCCACCAGGCGGGCTGGCGCCTCCGGAGCCCATTCGGGGCCCGCTTCAAAGGACGGCCACCTACCGCCTTAGGGTTTGCATCTCCACCGTTGCTCAAGTCGGTTTGATCCAACGGCGCACGTTCATCTCACCGGGCTATAAATAAAGAGGCAGACCCCCCTCCCTGAGGGCACCACATTATTATGGAGATGTAGAGGCATCCCATGAATGGATGACCTCTCACCTCTAGAGAATTAGGGCTAGATTTTTCGATGTAGTAGATTAGTTCTAGTTGAGAGTTAGGGAGAGCGGAGCTACGCCCGGGTTCCGGAGGAGTCTTCAGAGGAGTCATCAGAGTTCTGGTATATCTTTGTATCTATTATTGTAAGACTTATGCTTTAATATATTTTATTTTCTTTATTTACTTTTATGCCTAGCATTTAATTGGTTAGTATAGTTGTTATACTTTGGCATGGGATCTCCACCTGTATCAGGTGCTCTAGTTATAGATCGTGACTAGAGTAGTAATCGGTAGTGTAGACATGGAGTCTAGGCTATAGGTTACCTGAGGTTGCGCCCAATTCTTACGGTTAGTTGTGGTAGCCCCATAGGTGACAGCTCTGTTAGACCTTCGTATTCCACCATGTCGGAGTTGTTGTTTCGTAGAGCTTTTGGCAGCCTTCCCCGACTATCTTCTTCCTAATCTTATTTGAGAGTTGGAAAGGTACTGCTGCTTCAAAGTGTTATTGTGTGTGTGATTGCTTTATCTACCATAAATTAGTTATATAGAACCAAAGTAATAGAGAAGCATTTAGGAACCTTGAGTTCTCCCGTTGTCCTCTCACTTTAGCTATCTACTCTTTTATTATAGAATTCTCCTGTGTGTGTCATATATGCATAATTCCTATCATCTATCATTTACCCCCTACTTTAGTCTAGTTGGTGTATTAAGTTAATAGATACATGATGGTGAACTATCAATGTCTTTAACCAATATTTCCTAGTGGTAAAATATAAATAATGATACCGGAATACTCTCGGTAAAATGCTACAATGGTTTTCTATGCGCTTATGAATCCTTCATATTTTAATTATGCATAAGAAATACCGATAAGCATTTTTGGTGCGTTCTTAGGGGAGACAATTGGCGTAAAGATTTTAATATTGATCTTGATATACGCTAATCTAGTCTGCCGCCACTAGCTTTAGTAGGATTACCCCTGTTTTGTTGAGTTGTGAAATAAGCGAGGATATCAATCTGTTTCAATCTTTCGGCGAAATTTCACAAGAATAAGACAAGGGAGATATTTAAGAATTCAGGGTGCCTGAACATTCATGATTCATCAAGATTGGAACCCCTGCTATCTCACAGGTATGTATAAACATATATATATATATATATATATATATATATATATATATATATATATATATATTATTCTAACCATGTGTAGATTGGAGAAAAGGTTGTCATCACAAGAATTCAAAGTACATTGCATGTGACGAATAAAGACGCTGCACTACTCATAAATACCATTGTGAGCATAGTAAGCTTGATCAAGAATGGTGAATTAGTCTTGCTCATGGACTTTAAATTTGATGAGTAGTTATCCGGTTGCATTCCACTGCATATTTGCTTTGAATAATTCATGCATTTACTCTATCTCATATCAAATCTATAGCATGTTTAGTTTCTTGCACACATGCATGTCACTTACATATCTACTTAAAAAATTAAAAAAAATATTCTCACCATGCATGATCATGCTTTCATCTCTTTGAGTAAATCTCTATATGCTCTCATGTTACCTTTATCTATTACAGTATGCTTTGGTTTGGAAGTACTCGCCATACTTTCATAGGCTTTTAAATTGAGCATGGTGCTTAGGTTAAAATGCCTTTCTTAACTGAACCTAGACATGAAGTTTGGTTTAGTTATTGAACCAGAAATTGTTGTAGTAGACATTGGATATTTTATTGGACTAACCCCTGCAGGAAACTTTTAACTTCAATTCGGATAAATCAAGAGATGAACTCAGATCAGAGATGAATCAAGGCATGTGATGAAGTCTAATAACTTTGCATAAAAGGAAGACACAGCTCATTCTCTATGAAAGAACTGAAAGAAAGAGTAAATGTCTGATCATGGTTCGAAACAAAAAGAAAGGACAAATATATAGAAAAGACTAAGATGAAAAGAAATCAATATAAGAACACTTCAACACCTTCTACACTTCACCATGATAGTGCACCAATCACCCCGCAAGACATAAGGTGCATTTATCCATGCTTCCTGCAACTTTAAATTACATTCGGCATCTTATACCACGTTGTTAATTGTCTTGGTTATTCATACCTTATGTTATGCTTAATTTGCTAAAACTTAAAATAAATAAAATTCTCTTTTGGTTCACCTATATATTCTTGGTTCTATTTGTTGACACGAAACGTAACTCTCCGTGCCTCACACACGCAAGTCGAAAAGCGTGGCTTCAATCGGACAGCCGCACGATTTGGAGATCCGGGAGCGTGCCGGTCGGTTTGACTGAAAACCGACAAGGGATAAAAGATTGTTAAATATAAAATCGGAACGTGCGGATGAGACTGCAGTTTCGTATATACGCCCCGAAGCCACTTACGACGACATACGCCTATAGAAGGCATGCGCCAATTATGCATATGATTCATTTGGCTAATACGAAGACAAAACACGTAAAGCATTGATTGCCGAATACGCATGCATGAGAAGACATGTTTGAACAAGTGAAAATTAACTACAAGTTGAAGCATAACCAAGCTCGGCAATTCAGCCGGCTCGGGGTCCATGAAGAAGGAACTAACAAACTATCACGAGTAAATCCATCAAGAACTTGCATCCGCCGCACGACACTCAATCCTATCAAGATCTAAACGTTTCTAACGTGCAAGAACCCGCAACATGTAACAATCTAGATTGATCTAATTCGCCACTTGAGCATATGATCTATTTATCATGATAATAAAAAGAATAAGAACGTTAAAAAGAGCGAATAGATCTATAAAAATGTAGAGCCGAAACTAATCAATCTAGATCGGGCAAAAAAGTGTTACAAATAATTAAAAGCATTAAACACATGCAACACGTGGTAACTTAATGGATCTACTAGATCTTGCCAAATCTAATAGAGCCGATAACTAATCCTTGCTTCGCTAAGCTATCAAGCGGGCGCTGCCGCACGGCCATCTAGTCGAGATAAACAAAGCATAAACAAAGACTCGATAACTATCTTGCCTCGCTAAGCTATCAAGCGGGACGCCTTTGCCGCACGGCCATCTAGTCGAGATAAACAAAGCATAAGCAAAGACTTCACGATCATCAAGCGCACGCGCATGCCGCACGGCCATCCGGTCGAGACGAACAAGACTACTTGCATCAACATCTAAATCCACCGCATGATACTAGATATGATAGCAAGGTTGCCGGAACTTATGGAGGTCGACGGATCGATGACTCTCGAAGAACTCGACGACACGATAAAAGGGACTCGAAACTTGGCACGGGGCCGGTTGTGTTGATTTGATTGTGAATATCCTTTACAATGGTCGAGGGTTTATATTTATACCCTGGACATAATATGAATCTTAAGAGGTTACGATTTACATAACATATTAAAAGTAACTCAAAAGTATGGCGACTCTCTTGCCATAGTCTTCTTCGGAGTCCTTGATCATCACGCTCTTCTCCTTCTATTCGGCTTCCTGCTTGCCACCTTTTACTTCCCGAATTAAGCCACCACCTTCAAAGATAGCCGACCGCATGAATGCTTGCCGAATCGCCTAGAGTTAGCCGACCGCGTGGATGCTTACCGAACTGCCCGAGCTAGCCGAATGGATACTTGCCGAATGCTCCTCGAATACTTGCGAGTCCGCCATGTACTTGGCCCACCTGTCATCTTCTCGGTCTTTACCAAAATCCAGTGTTAACACATGCCCCCTCAATTTCGGGATAAAAGTGATTTTTATTCGAAATTGACCACAAACTCGTTCCTCGTTTAGGTCAACACTGTTCACACTTCGCGCCGCCGCCCGAAACCCGAGTCCTTTGATCCTAGATTCAAATCCACTCCAAGCTTTCAATGGCGACCCAGGATGGAGTTCCGGAGGTAATTCTTGCTTTTTCTCATATATTCGGCAACTTTCAAATCGATCCGTCGTTTTCCTTCGACTCATTTTCCCCCTGTTGTACTGTTCTCTGAAGGAATACAAGGATGAGATTTTGATTCCCTATGCAGCAAATCCTGATTCTTATTTCCTGGGTCCAATGGGAGACCCCGACCCGATTGAGTTCGTAGAGAAGGAGACCATGAGGATTCCTTTCAAATCGGGAGTGACGCCGCCGAATCAGTGGCCAAACACCTTCAAAACTTGGCCTTTTCCTCCAATTACCGGATGGCGAAAGTGGTATCGGAGGATGCTGGACAAGAGCAGCAGTCACTGGGATTCTCAAGACATCCAGCATTGCTTGGAACTATCACTGTCAGAGACACCCCGGAATGACTCCCTCCTGAGAGCAGCAGCTCACTTTTGGTCTGATGCCATTAACGCCTTTATCTTTGGCCATGGTCCAATGTCATTTACTCTAGCTGATATCTTCATGATGACCGGCCTCAATGTGACGGAGCCAGTGTACCCCTCCAAATATAAGAATAGCAGTAACCAGAAGGCAGTCAAATCAGGAAGTGGATGGACAAAATACATCCAAACTTACATGTCATCTGGTGCTGTGGGTGACAAAGAATATAAGGCTTTCATGAACATGTGGCTGTGCAGATTCATCTTCTGTGGTAAATCTAATGAGCCAACTCTGAATCATATGGTGATGGTGAAGACCGGCTGCAGGCATTTTAGTCCCCTTGGGCAAATATCTTCTAGGGGCTGTCTATCATATGATGCGTCAGATCACCGTCCAGATGCGCAGCCATGGAGAAATCCACTGTGTAAATGGTCCTTGGTGGTTCGTCCAAATGTGGCTGCAGTTGTATATGCACCAGATAGTTTCTGTGGACCTTTATGACTTAGGCTTCCCTTCGGGTTAATAGTGTTGAAGATGATTCGCAAAAAGAGAAAGCTTGTCAAACATATGGGGAAGCAAAGCATCTACCATTGTCATTAACATGGATATAGGCCATCTGTTCAAAATTTGTTCTTCAAAGGCTTTGACAATGTGATTTGGCTCCCCTATAGAGAGAATGAAAATCTAACTTTGCCTTGCAAGTTTAGCTATGAGACTGGCTGCTCAGATAAAGTGTCCACAGATATCTTTAATTCTTTCATCAAGCCCTGTGTTCTGCCAGAAGAATTTCATCATGGGAGGATCTTTGTGCCCCCTACTTACGAATTCTACAATCCAAACATGGTGGCTAGGCAATTAGGGTGTGGACAGTTGCCCCCAAGGCTATACCTCTCAAAAACTATAAGGCCCAGGGAGAAAATAGGGGATGAAATAGAAGCCAAGAAAATTTTTAAACTTGGATGGGAGCTGCCATCATTTACGCCTTCTCCTCTAGGATTAATAGATCTGGCCCATCCTCTGTTTGCTTCCTGGTGGCAGGAGTGGCGTGCCCATATCTTCAATATACCAGTGCACCCTCTATGCCAGGATCTACAAGCTCAATTTGCCTCTGATAGTGAGGTAATTTCCTTGTACTCATTTTCTCATTATTGGATTCATCCCCGATTTTAACACTTTGTCATTCACAGGACATTGAGCCTACTCCTCCTTCTCGAGCGATTCAAGATTACCAAAATTTGGGCCTATTCACGCTTTGGGATATAATGCCCCTACTTTGGCAGCTTTCATGAAAACCCCCAAATAGTTTTGGGTTCGGTACCTTTAAAAGGTGAAGGCAAGAGGAAGGCCTTTGCCGAATCAATCAAGGATGTTGTTCTGCGTGCCCGGTAAGAACAAGATCCAAAAATCCAAACTGTCTCCCAAGGTATATCCTTACCAGTCTCATTTGGGCGATAATTTTGTACTCACTTCCTCTGCCTGCAGCCACAGGTTAAGCTTTCAAGATCGGCCAATGTTTCAACAACCATTGAGATCCCCCCTCAGGCCTCTGCTGGAGATGCAGAAATCCAAGAAACCACTGGCCATACCGGTATTATTATCCCAGTTGATCGTTTCCCTTCTTTGTACTAGATGCACTGATTAGTTCTCATATTCTGCTACTTTTAGAAACAGATCAATTCTTGGACAGGACAGCAGAAGAATCCTCCCCTCGTGCCTCTGTTGACAGTGCAGAACTTCATGGAGCTATTAACCATATTGGTAATAATTTTCTTCACATATCCTTTTTTTTTTTTTCTTTTGCCAAACTTGCCCATTGTTCTCTGCATTCCATTACTCACTTTCAGATAATATTTTGGATGAGATAGCAGAAGAATCTTCCCCTCACCAGGCCTCTAGCTCATCATCCCTGGGCATCCAACCAAGTCCTCAACCAAGCCAGAGTAGGATTCAACCTGAAGAAGACTCTATTCAAAAGGTAATACTTCAACTCATTGGTTTCTTTAATAATTTTGACCAATCGGCTAATGATTTTTTCTTCCTTTAAGGATGAGGCCAAGCCGACTGTCAGCTACTCTTTCACAGTTGAAGAGTACATCAATGAGGGAGGTGAAGAAGCTACATCTCAACAGAGGTTATCAGCAGAGAACCAGGCTCGGTTAAAGGAAATATCCCTTTTACTGGCCAAAGATATAAATGCTCTCGTTCAAGATGCGGACAGATAAGAGAACTTGTTGAGCTCATCGACCAAGACATCCCTCCAACTCTCAAGGTCCCTCTAGAATCTGCAACTCATCTTGATGATCATCTTGGCAAGGTCAGGAGAGCAAACAGGAACATAGCCTCTAGAGCCGCTCTACAGAATGATAATCTGACGAAAAAGCACCAAGTCAAAGAGCTGCATTCCCAGATCCAGGCTGCTAAACAGTCTTTGGTAACCCTGGAACCGGAACTGGAAGCCATGGAGGAGGAAAAGGCCAGGCTGGAAGCTCAATTGACTCAACTGAATGTGAGAATCCAGTCTCACAAAGGTAAAATTGCCACCTTGCCGAACTCCATAGATATAGCCAAAACAAAGATAGCATCTGTCATCAAGGAGCATCAGCAGATCAAAACCCAGGCTTACGAGTAATCCAAAGCTCGAGGAAGATGACAAGAAGGTGCTAGAAGAAGTCAGCCAAATTAGGAATGATGCCATAGACGCAATCAAACTGTTCTTAAATGAGTAAAACATTTGGCTTGTAATATACTCAGATTTCGAACAATTATACTCCTTGTTATGTTTTCGTCTTTTTCATTTTCGCTTGACTAGTGACATAGCCGAATGCTTTAAGCTTCCCGATTGGAGAAATAACCAACCGCTTTCAGGCTTCCCGATTAGAATGATAACCAACTGCCTCAGGCTTCCCGATTAGAAAGATAGCCGATTCCTTTGAACCGTTGTTTTGATTTAGCCGATCTTGGCCCAGTCCGATAACGGCCCAAAAAGGAGTAAACCCTATTTCGTCGCTTGAGATACTCCGAGGCATATGCCACGATCTCCACTCCGGTTTATAAATAAAGCCCTTCATCGGCATTCACTGTTACCTCCGACTAGCATTCTCATCGCCGTCCCTTCATCTCTCTGCCTCATCCAACCCTAAGAAGATCAAGCGTCAATGGCGAGCGGCGGCGATGATCGTGGCAAGCGTCCTGCCGAGAGAGAGGCAGAGGGAAGTCGGGCTCCGCGCCGTCAGCGCCACGGGTGAGAATCAATCAGTGGTTTCTTTGCGGTTTATGCTTTATGTTCATCTCCCCTAACCTTGGTTTTCTTCATCTGCTTAGGGCGAGGGTCATTATTAACCAGTCTCACCTCCTTCCCCCGATGGTGGTGACTCAACCGGGAACCTCAGACCAGCCGGTCCCCGTCTCCGGCTCCTCTGGCTCGTCGAGTTCGTCGGAATCCGACAACTCTTACCACGCCAACCCTTGGGGTCCGGCGGAATCAGAAGGAGAAGACCCTCTGTACATTCACGAGGAGGCGCTTCGGTTCCGCAAGGAAAGGGATGAGGCCCGGAACGAACTGGGCGACGTCTCCAAGCAGTTTGGCATTGCGCAAGCCGAATGGGAGGATCAACGCAAGCAGCTTTGTGACGCTATCACTGGTTCGGCATCCTTGCACAAGTCTCTTCTTTCTCGATGTTCTCCATGTGCTGACTTACTTTCTCGTTTAGCATTGTCTGCAGAGAAATGAGCGTGAAGGCGGCGGCGGCGAATGGGGTGGCCGACAAGGTGAACGCCAGGGGGAGACCGCCGAGGCACGCTTGATGCTGTGGACGGCCGTGTTGATCAGGCCGTCATCCAAGGTGTGCACCTTGGTGTATCCCTCGGCCTGGCGGCAATGTCCTCTCGGACCAACGAGGATTATTCCTTCCAAGCCGTCGGCTTTGCCGGTGGCCCTCCTCATGAAATTGAGGACATCAATGAGCGCCTGGAGCAGTATGAAGATCATCTTTGTCGCCCTTCTTTGCCGAGTCTACCAATCCTCAATCTGTCCTGAACAAGTTATTTCAGGAGTAGTTTGTATTAGGATGAACTGATTGTGAATAAATCCTTTTCTGCAATGCATTTTATTCCCTGTGTTGGATGCCGAATAGATCTCTTCCTGAATCAAAATCATTCGAATGATGTCCTCTCGAATTGCAATGACGTCATCTTAGCCGAGTAGATCTTAACCTTGCGTAGCAATCGATTTGACGTGTCATCCAAGATTGTCACTTTCGGCGTTTCACTTTTTCTCTTTTCCCGATAAACCAACCGGTCAGAATGCTGAAGTCAATTTCGAGCCACTCGGCTAAACATAGATATTTTTGTACTAGAGGCGATATGAACCATATCGGCTATTTTGGTTTCACAATTTTGTGCTAAAGGCGATGTTTCCTCCATCGGCTGTTTGGTTTCGGATTCTTTCTATGAACCAACCTCAACACTAGGGTAGTATTTTTTAAGATATCTTCCATTGATAGCTCTGGCGAATTCTTCTCCAAACAAAGTCTTCAAAATATATGCATTGCCAGGCACACATCTTTCTACCCGAAAAGGTCCCTCCCAATTTGGAGACCACTTGCCGAATGCTCTATCTTTTGATCCAATCGGCAATATAGTTTTCCAAACCAGATCACCTTCTGCGAATTGTTTCATTCTAACTTTCTTATTATAATACTTGGCAACACGTATCTTATTCTTCTCAATATTTTCCAATGCCTTGAGACGAATCAAATGTAAATCCTCTAATTCATCTATCATCGATTTGTATAATCTTTCTTTTCCAAGTTCTTTTTGCAACATAACTCGTCTTGAACCCGATTGCAACTCCCATGGTAAGACAAGCATAATGCCCATAAACTAACTCATAAGGAGATGTTTGAGTTGACCCGTGACAAGCCATTCGGTAAGCCCACAACGCTTCATTAAGAACCAAATGCCATCTTTTTGGCTTCTCATCAATCTTCTTTTGAATGATCTTAACCATAATCTTATTTGATGCTTCTCGCTTGACCATTGGCTTGTGCATAATAAGGAGAAGAATTATACAACTTAATTCCCATGTCTTCAAAGAAAGTCACAAAACTCCGAAGAAGTAAACCGAGTCCCTTGATCAGTCGTTATAGTTTGAGGAATTCTAAACCTATAAATTATATGCTCTTTAACGAAACTGATCATATTTTCTAACGTGACTTTCTTCAACGGAATAGCTTCGACCCACTTGGTAAAATAATCCGTGGCCAAGAGCACAAACTTATGTCCTTTGCTAGAAGGAGGATGAATTTGACCAATTAAATCTATGCCCCATCCTCTAAATGGCCAAGGTTTGATTATTGGGTTCATAGCAGATGCTGGAGCCTTTTGAATATTGCCGAACTTTTGATAATCGTGACATCCCTTATAATATTCAAAGCAATCCTCCAGCATGGTTGGCCAAAAATAACCAGTTCTCCGAATTATCCACTTCATTCGGTAAGCTGACTGATGTGCACCGCATAATCCTTCATGCACCTCATACATCACCTTTCTGGCCTCTTCTTGACTCAAATATTTAAGCAATACTCCATCTATAGACTTGTAGTATAAGTGATCATCAAGAAGTACGAATTTGAGGGCTTTATACCGATCTTTCGGGGAAACTCTCGTGATGGATTTCTTAGATATTCGATGATTTCGCATCTCCAATCGTCAACCACTTGCTCAGCATTCGAAAGATCTTCATCTATAGTGAGGACTTCTTGATCTTCACGATATCCAGAAGCAGCTTGAGCCAACCTATTTGCTTCTTCATTGTGCCCCCTAGGGATATGATGCAAGGTTACTACCCGAAAGCTTTTCAAAAGTTCCCGGCATTCTTCATAATATTCTCTCAACACATCACTCTTGCATTCATATTGGCCAGTTAATTGGTTAATTACTAGCTCAGAATCCCCAAAGATCTCAACAAAGAACGACTTTCACTTCTATAAGAAGCCGAAGCCCTCTAAGCAATGCTTCATACTCCGCTTGATTGTTAGTAACATAAAATTCAATGGGAATAGCATATTCAAAAGTTGCTCCCTGTGGAGAAATTAAGAGAATACCAGCACCACCACCTTTGCAACAGGATGAACCATCGAAGAATAAAGCCCAGGGCACAATGCTGATCATCTCAACAGAAAGATCACGATGTTGTGTAATAAAATCGGCAATAATTTGGCCCTTTCTTTGCTTTTTGCCGATTCATATCTTAAATCAAACTCCGATAAAGCAAAAATCCACTTGCCAATCCTTCCATTTAAAATTGGCATTGATAGCATATGCTTTATTACATCAAAACTAGAAACTACCACACATTCGGCATTTAACAGGTAGTGCCGAAATTTGGTACATGAGTAATACACACACAAGCACACGGTTTCTCCGTAGCCGAATATCTTATTTCGGATCCAATAGTTTTCGGCTAAGGTAAGCTATTACTCTCTCCTTTCCTTCAAACTCTTGCATGAGGGCCGACCCTATTGTTAGACTATTGGCCGCCACGCACAATTTGAAAGGCTTGTCAAGTTGTGGAGGTACCAAAGACCGGTGGTGCCTTCATATATTCTTTGATTTCATCAAAAGCCTCTTGTTGTACGTCACCCCATACAAACTTTTGATCTTTCTTGAGCTTGTAAGTGGAGAGAAAGGCAAGACTCTTTTCGATAGATTGGATATAAACCTTCTTACAAAATTAATTTTGCCAAGCAAAGGATCAGAAACTCCGTGAGATTAGTTGGAGGGACAACCTTGTCTATTGCTTCCATGCTCTTTTTTCCAACTTCAATCCCTCCTTTATGGACAAGAAATCCCTTAAACTCACCGGCCGATACTCCGAAAGCACATTTATTTGGATTCATTTTCAAACCATGTTTTCTAGTGCATTCGAGTCTTCTTCAAATCGGCTAAATGCTCTTCATGGTTTCTAGACTTGACCACCACGTCACCAATATAAATCTCCACAACTTTACCGATCAACTCATGAAAGATGTAATTCATAGCTCTTTGATAAGTTGCACCGGTATTCTTTAACCCGAATGTCATGACGATCCATTCAAACAAACCAATATGACCGGGGCATCGAAGGTCTGTCTTTGAAATATCTTCTATTGCCATGAAAATCTGGTTATAACCAGCATTTCCGTCCATAAAACTAATAATTTCATACCCAGCTGCCGCATCTACCAGCAAGTCGGCAACTGGCATTGGGTATCCATCCATCGGAGTAGCTTTATTAAGGTTTCTGAAATCTATGCATACCCTCATCTTTCCATTCTTCTTGTATACAGAAACTATATTTGAAATCCATTCTGCATACCGCATGGCCGAATGAAATTTGCTTCCAACAATCTTTCGATCTCTTTCTTCACATCGGCCAACACCTCCTCTTTATAGATCCTTCGTGGAGGTTGTTTGTAAGGACGATAACCGGACTTAATAGGTAACCGATGTTCAACAATAGAGCGATCTAATCCGGGCATCTCTGTATAATCCCAGGCAAAACAATCTTTGAATTCCTTTAAAAGGGCTACCAACTGTGTTTTGTACTCTGGGTTCAAACTTGCACTAATGTACATCGGCCTTGGTTTAGCTTCATCACCAACATTTATTTCTTCTAACTTGTCGGCCGACATAAAACCTCGCCCCAGTTTTCCTTTGTTGCCATCGATTGGATTACCCATTAAAAATTACTATGAGAGCCGACTGCTTGGATCGGCTGTTGATCTCTGTTGAAGACATTCACAGGACCTTCTCTCCATACTTTGCCGGAGAAACAATCAATGCCATCATATTCCCAGTAAGCAGGCTCCGAAGCAGCAACACTTACGGAATCATCAGCGTGCACGACTTCAATGCCATCTCCAACCCACTGAATAAGAATCTGGTGCATGGTTGAAGGAATGCAACAATTGGCATGAATCCAGTCCCTTCCCAGAAGTAGACTGTATGCCCCCTTGCCGTCAATGACAAAGAAGGTAGTGATCAAAGTCTTTGATCCAATCATCAACTCAACATGTACAGCTCCTCGAGTGTCAGAAGGATTACCGGCGAAATCCCTGAGAATCATGTCGGTCTTCAACAAATCTTCACTTGTCATCCCAAGCTTCCTGAAGGTGGTGTATGGCATGATGTTGATAGCAGCTCCTCCATCAACCAACATCTTGGTCAGAGGTTTGCCGTTGACATATCCTTTCAAATAAAGTGGTTTCAAATGGCGATGTTTGGCTGGCTTGTCGAAAGTTGCCTGTTGTGTCAATACAAGCTGAGCCATCAAATCCTGAAACCCACTTTCATCAAAATCGGAGTATTCTTCTTCTTGGATATCCTGATTCTCAGGAGCTATGAATTCCGATGGGAGAAAAAAGTCCATGCATGCATCACCTGATGGGCCATACTCATCAGGTTTCTTTTTAGGGCGCCATGCCAGTTTTTCCTCTGCATCGGCTTGCTCCAGTTCTTTGTTTCTCAAACGCTGAACTCTTCTTTTCTGGCTCTTCCTCAGTCCCGGAGGACACCATTGTCCTTTCTACAGACGTATTCATGAGGATTTCCATTGTATCCCCCCGTGATGAGTCCATCGTTGATCGCAAACCTCTTTCTTTGCTGATTTTCAAAACTATCTAATTTTACGCGCCGATCGTCCTCGGAAATTGTATTCCAAGTCTTTCATGGATCGGACGACGGTTGACTTCGAGATTGCTGTACCGAAATACTGATCACTGCATTCAGGGCAATTATTTCTAGCAGGCAACTTCAAGCCTTCATTCCAACAATGTTTAAAGAATGAACACCCCCAATGAGACTGCTCCATCTCTCTCATATGCTCTTCTTGCTCCCTGCGGTATACCTCTTCTTCGTATCTCCGACGTTCCTCTATAAACCTCTGCTCTTCATAGTACTCTCGTTCTTGTTGCCTTTGCCACTTGTTTAGCAGAATACGTGATGTAACCCTAGGCTTAGAAGTTTCACCTTTTTCGGTTCGGCTATTCTTGAATCGAACTTTCTCTTTCAGCTCCTCAGTTGTAATCTGCTGATTAGGATCGACAGCACCGTTCTTCTTTGCTCTGTCAGAGGTTAACACCTTCACCTTACCTTTCCCTTTGGGATCATCTGCAGAAACCATACTTACGGAGAAAGAGATCATGTTCTGAGGGAAAGGCTGACCATCAACCTTCATTTTGCCATCAAACTTCAGATGTCCCTCTTGAATAGCCTTCTGAATCCGAACCCTGAACACCCGGCAATTATTGATGGAGTGAGAATTAGTGTTATGATAGCCACAATATTTCTTGTCTTTCACTCCCTTGGGTCGCAGCATAGGATGTCCATCTGGCAGTTTGATGCGTCCTTCCCTTACTAACAAATCAAAGAGCTTATCTGATTTGGAGACGTCAAAGTCATAAGTTCCCTTTTGTTGCCTCAACCAACGCTGGCTAACCTGAGTAGGTTCCTTCGCCCAAGTCAATTCAGCTGCAGCTATCTCATCATCATCATCATACTCATACGCTTCTTCCAGAAACTTTGATACATTTCACTAGCAATGTTCCCCTTTTAGAAGCGGTTGTCTCTCTTGAACCCCCCGAGCTTGATTACTCATAGCAGCCGGTCGTTGTGAAAGTTGACCAAGATCATCAAATTCCATGCCGAACGCTTTTTCTCGACATCGGGTGCATGCCCGCTATCACCATCCCGTGCAACTGATCATCTGGTAGGTTCAATGAATAACAAAGGTTCTTGGTCTCTCTAAATCTGCGAAGATACTCCTGCGGTGTTTCATTAGCTCTCTGTTTCAGACTCATGAGGTCGACTAGCTTCTTTTCATTAGTGCCGGTGAAGAAGTACGCATGGAACTTCTGCTCCAGCTCTGCCCACGTACCAATGGAATGGACCGGCAGGGAGGTAAACCATGTGAAGGCTGGTCCTGTGAGAGACAAAGGAAAATACCGAATTCTCCAAGCCTCATCTGTTGAAGCTTCCCCAAGCTGCATCAAGTACCGACTGATGTGCTCTATGGTGCTAGTATCATCTTGGCCAGAAAACTTGGTCAAATCAGTCGGAGGCTTCACCCTTGGAGGAAGTGCCACTCTATTGTACCATTCTGGATAAGGAGATTTGTACGAATAGGATTGATTCTTCGGCTTTAGGCCGAACTGATTCTGCATCATGTCAGCCATCCTTTGCATGATGACATCAATATCTGACTTTGGAGCCCCATGTGTTTGCCTTCCAGAAGGTATCCCTGATGCACTCCTATACCCTGGATTCGGCAAAGCATCCAGAGCAGTATAATCAGTAAATTCCTGATATCCATCTCCATACATGTTTCTTTGCAACCTGTTTGATGCCGGGGACACTTTGAAAGCAGACTGCGGCACATCTTCTGTTGTGCCAAATGTCACTTGACCATAGGTAGGAAGCTGCTGTTTCTCGTTAGGGACTGGCCCGTCTTTGTTTGAACCAGACGCTCCTTCATCTCTAGTAGGCTTTTCTTGATATTTTGGCGGATTGAAAAGTGTTGGTCCACGAATTGGTCCTGCATTCTCTTCAAAATACTTATCAGCCGATGGGCCGAAAGTACTAACCATGATTGCACGAAAGGTGTTCAAGAAAGCTGTGTTATGATTTGTAATAGTTTCTCCTAGAGCTTTGTGAACCAATTCTGACACCTTTTGAGCCTCCTCTTCTTCAATTGTAATCAGACTGATGCGGAAGAAGAACCCTTGGCAACGATTACTTTTGGATGATCTTATTTTTCTTGTTCTTGGAGAAGGACATCAAACACTTCTGCTGAAATTGATTACATGCTTGTTGCACCAACTCTCTTACATCCTCAGGCAGTTCATCCAAAGTCACATCCAGAACGTGATTGTTGCTGATTTCAGACATCTTGAGCAACGAGGTCCCACCGGGCGTGCCAAAAAGTGTGTTGACACGAAACGTGACTCTCCGTGCCTCACACACAGCAAGCCGAAAAGCGTGGCTTCAATCGGACAGCCGCACGGTTTGGAGATCCGAAGCGTGCCGGTCGGTTTGACCCGAAAACCGACAAGGGACAAAAGATTGTTAAATATAAAATCGGAACGTGCGGATGAGACCGCATAGTTTCCGTATATACGGCCCCCGGGCCACTTTTACGACATACGGCTATAGAAGCTGCGCCAATTATGCATATGATTCATTTGGCTAATACGAAGACAAAACACGTAAAGCATTGATTGCCGAATACGCATGCATGAGAAGACATGTTTGAACAAGTGAAAATTAACTACAAGTTGAAGCATAACCAAGCTCGGCAATTCAGCCGACTCGGGGTCCATGAAGAAGGAACTAACAAACTATCACGAGTAAATCCATCAAGAACTTGCATCTGCCGCACGACACTCAATCCTATCAAGATCTAAACGTTTCTAACGTGCAAGAACCCACAACATGTAACAATCTAGATTGATCTAATTCGGCCACTTGAGCATATGATCTATTTATCATGATAATAAAAAGAATAAGAACGTTAAAGAGCGAATAGATCTATAAAAGTGTAGAGCCGAAACTAATCAATCTAAATCGGGCAAAAAAGTGTTACAAATAATTAAAAGCATTAAACACATGCAACACGTGGTAACTTAATGGATCTACTAGATCTTGCCAAATCTAATAGAGCCGATAACTAATCCTTGCTTCGCTAAGCTATCAAGCGGACGCCTGCCGCACGGCCATCTAGTCGAGATAAACAAAGCATAAACAAAGACTCTGATAACTATCTTGCCTCGCTAAGCTATCAAGCGGACGCCTGCCGCACGGCCATCTAGTCGAGATAAACAAAGCATAAGCAAAGACTTCACGATCATCAAGCGGGCGTCCTGCCGCACGGCCATCCAGTCGAGACGAACAAGACTACTTGCATCAACATCTAAATCCACCGCATGATACTAGATATGATAGCAAGGTTGCCGGAACTTACGGAGGTCGACGGATCGATGATGACCTCTCGAAGAACTCGGCGACACGATAAAAGGGACTCGAAACTTGGCACGGGCCGGTTGTGTTGATTTGATTGTGAATATCCTTTACAATGGTCGAGGGTTTATATTTATACCTGGACATAATATGAATCTTAAGAGGTTACGATTTACATAACATATTAAAAATAACTCAAAAGTATGGCGACTCTCTTACCATAGTCTTCTTCGGAGTCCTTGATCATCACGCTCTTCTCCTTCTATTCGGCTTCCTGCTTGCCACCTTTTGCTTCCCGAATGAAGCCACCACCTTCAAAGATAGCCGACCGCATGAATGCTTGCCGAATCGCCTAGAGTTAGCCGACCGCGTGGATGCTTACCGAACTGCCCGAGCTAGCCGAATGGATACTTGCCGAATGCTCTGAATACTTGCGAGTCCGCCATGTCTTGGCCCATTGTCATCTTCTCGGTCTTTACCAAAATCCAGTGTTAACACTATTTGAATAAATATCTCTAGTTTTTTGAACTTCCTTACTCTATTATAAGTATGTTTCAGAATATCACTTAAACATTATAACACCAAGGCGTATTTGTATGAGAATTTGGTTGTATATACAGACTATCCTCTCCGATATAAAAATGTTCAAATTATTTTAGAAGACTTCATAGAATCAAATCAAGGTTAGAGGTATTCTTTAAATTTATATGTTTGCCTGAACCTTGTTTAAAAAATTTGAAATAATAGTGAATCATTTAAAACACGGGCTACGATTTAATCATTAACTTCTTGAAAAACACTATCCATACTTTAAATAAATAGTATATTCCTTCGGGTATGTGTTGTCTACTAATTCCTTGCAGAGAAGAAATAATAAAAGAAGCAGAAGTCTGGAAGAGTGAGAAAGAAGTACAACATATGAGACAAGATGCTAAGGAACAACTCAAGATGCAAGGAAGGAAAAGACCATTGAAGTTCAACTACCCTTTACCACATGGTGCCATCACGCTCCAGTAATAAAGGTAATATCTTAAAGGTAAGTGGTAATTATTTCCTCTTGATCTTGGAGTACACATCATATCACCATTCTCTTTATCTCAATCGTAACCAAATAAGCTTAAATATGATATATCTTATTTTTGAAAGATAATAGTTATGGTATTAATCTTGATAACTGATAAAGATGAATAATCCTTTCATAGGTTAAGCAACTCTACTCTTTTATTTAGTAAGCTTAAATGACATATTTATAATTTTAATATTCTCACCCAAGATGTAAATGAACAATGTGAAAAGACATCAATCTTATTGTGCCTAAGGTTAGAGAATAAATAAATTTCTGGTTCTATTGGTGTTTCCCACCAATAGAGCCCATGCACTTGATCTCTACCTTATCTTTATGAGCAGAACACACTTCAATCAAAGTGTGGAGAGATTCTCTAAATTCTACAAGTGGGAGTTCTAAACTAGTAACAAGAATACACATAAGATTGGAGTCGAGATGCTAATAAAAAGAAAAGAAGAAGGTGGCACCACTATTGGAAGCGCCACTAGTGGAAACACCACCTCAATCCTCACCCTTAGGAGCAAACTGAAGTATTCAATCAACAAACCACTGCAAGGAGGAGTCCAGTTCGAAGGACTCAAAACATCGAACCCTCGCCGTGAGGTAACATCAGTAGTTATCCATATTTACTTTCTTGCATTGCATAATTTATTCTCTTTTTAGCATGTTTACTTTTCTATATTAGTATTGCATAGAAAACAAACAAAAATAAATAGGTGTGCATTAGGCTGTATTTATGCATTTTAAAAACTCAAAGCCCCACGTAAAACTCTTGTGGTATAAAAACTATAGGAGTGCTCGCTGTGGTGGCTTACAAAATAAAAATATATATCATGCGTGTGTACTTTCTGCATATAAACCTATAAAATCCAAAAATATTAACTGAGCATCATGCTGCAATACTGCTATCATAAAAATATTTTAAAACCTCCATAACACCCAATCCTCTAAAAATGGCTAATCATTAACTTTTTATTCTAATACCATTCCACGAGTTTTAGTGTTTTGTGAGAGCTTTCTGTAGGATGACTCCAAGAGCCAGCTCACCTAGGTATCTTCATCCTCATCACTCGAAGAACATCTTTCCGATACACAACTAACCCCTGTGTGAAGGAAGTAACTTCATGGGCAATGAGATTGAAGTATTCCTGGCAACACTTGCTCTTACAAACATGAGCTCCTCTGTGAGGACCACTCAGCTTCAACGCTCAACTATAACAACATCCAGCTTGGGAGAGAGCATCTCCTAGTTATCAGGTAAATATACCTATGCGATTATCGAGTCTGTCTTATAGTCATAAAAATATCAAAAATATATGGGCACATGAAGGTCCATGTTTGTTGAGTCTTTGTGAGTCTTTAAAATGTAAAACCAAATAAAAATAAGTGTCTAGTTATGAGTCAATAAATAGAAAAGCTCTAGAGATGATCTTAAAGGATAAAAGTGATCGCTCTCAAAGTGCCTAGTTGCTAGACTTAAGTTTTTCTATGTTTTAGCTTAGACTGTTTTGACATGAAGATTTACTTTGAGCCTAAAACTTGTGGGTTGCATATGCTTGAGCTAAGTCTAGGTGATTGATTGATATGATTAAAAAAGTTGAGCCACTCTTTATCTTGTTCTAAGTGATACTAGAGTTCTAGAGATTTCTTTTGAAAAATACAAAACCTTACATGATGAGCTCTCGTATGACAAAGCTTACATTCCTACCAAAGCCAAACATGATAAGATAGGCTAGATAAACTTTCACATATGTGCTGCTTGTCTTGCATTGAGTTTTGTCAATCTTTGTGACCCTTATGAGAGGTTTGTCATACTCTTGAATGAGGATCTACTTACACTCCACCTATATATGCACTACTCTACATTGGAGTAGGCGCAACAACATGCCATTCCATTCCGTCCATCCAAAAAATATTTTACTCCTACACTGGGAGTAAACACAAAAAAAGTATTTCTATAGGATAGCCACCAAATAAATGCTTCAAGTTCTTGTTGCTATCTCTCAAAAATCTTTAGTGCCAAAAATAAGTGTGAGCTATGCAAAAGTTATTCTAAAAAAAGAAAGAGGAAAGAAAAATAAGAAAAAGGGGAGTTAGAAAAAAGGACAAGTGTCCGAAACATTAAAACAATGAATACTTAGATGCCCGCCTCCCTGAAAAAAAGAGAGGGGGAAAGAAGAAATAAAGAAAAGAATAAGATAGCTCATACTCTCTAGCCAAGTTCCAAGTTTCAAAAGAGAGATACGTCTTCAGGGAGCAAGGTAGAATTAGGTTTCACCACTTCCACCAAATATCCACCATATCCATACACTTGCACATCTTGATTCGATTGCATGACTTATTTCTCTGTGGATCCATTGTTTGACTTTACAATATGTACATTGCAAGTATGCTCTTTCTTATTTTCTCTACACCCATGAGCTCCACATAAGCCTTAGTTGTAGGAAGAAAAAAAAGGCATAACATCATTATTGCCTTGGTGAGAATCCACAAATACCATATATAATGAGAGATTTGAGAGTGTCATACAAAGAAAGCTCTGAGTTTTATTTTTAAACCTCTAAAAACTCTAGAATAATAGTTGAATGAAGAGCTTGAGATATAGTGCTTAGCTGAATCTTTCTGTCTTTTGATTGCTCAATACCCAAGTAAAAGCTGAGAAGCCCCATGGTCAAGGGTAATATGAGTAAGTTTAAATGTTAGCTCAGTTTTGCTTAAACCTAAAGGAAAATTTTTGTCTGAATACAGGTATATTTTGAGGGGCCACAAAAAAAGTTGCTAAGAATATATGGACATCAATAATAATTTTTAAGACTAGCTTTGCTAGGGACTAGCAAAGGTTAAGCTTGGGGGAGCTTGTTGACGGTCATTAAATACCAAATATAATCATCAACTATTGCATGAAATGATATAAAATGGATTACAAAGCATAGTTGTAGATTTTGATTCTAACGAGTTCCACGAGTTTTGGTGTTCTCACCTATGTTGCAGGAGTATGCAATTTTTCATCAAATAAAAGTATCTCAAATAAGAAATTGGACTGCATCATTGCAACGGGCTCGTTGGGACGATCGAAACGGACATATGGTTTGCCCTATTTGGAGTCTGGAGTCAAAAGATATCAATTCCACACCGAAACCAACACTAGAAGACTCTAGAAGACACGAGAAGGCGACCCACCGAAGGTGGGGCCCACCTGTCACAGGGTGGGGCCGGCCCGGCGCCACCCCCGGGGGGGCGGCGCCCTCCGGAGCCAATTCGAGGCCCGCCGACGGACGGCCTCTTACCGCCTTAGGGTTTGCATCTCCACCGTTGTCTAAGTCGGTTTGATCCAACGGCGCACGTTCATCCCACCGGGCTATAAATAAAGAGGCAGACCCCCCTCCCTGAGGGCACCACATTATTATGGAGATGTAGAGGCGTCCCTTGTAACACCCCTGGTGTTACGTTAACCTAAACCTGCCACATGTCATCATAAGCATGTCGTAAGCATTCATAATTAGAGAACCATGATGTGTATAACTAAAATAAGTTTACACATTTCTAGGGTTGTTTGAGCTCCTTTACATTTCATATCGTATGTGTATGTGTACACCATTTAAATTTCACCGCAAGTTAATTTTGTTTATAAAAGCAATCAACTAAAACCAACCTTGATGTTTGCAAGTACTTGGCTAACCCCGACTCACACCCTAACTATGTTTTACAAGTCAATGATGCAAAAGAAAGAATCAAAGTTGAATTCGAATCCGAATCCCAAAACCCTAACCCTAGTGGTTAAGTGTTGGATTTGAATTTCAAATTCACTTTTGAGGAGCTAACCATAATTAATTTTATAAATAAAAGTTGCTAACCAATGGCACTATTTCAAAGTATGAACTTTATACTTTGAAAGTGTACTATTGGTTGGGTTTGGAAAGTACCACAACATCATTAATTAATTGCCCAAAAATTCAATTCGAAAATCTTTCCAAAAAGGTGTGAATTTCAAAGTGTTTTTGTCCCCTTTCACAATTTCATCTCAAAATATTCAAAATTTGGGAAAACTTCAAAAATACAGTTTGTGCATCTTTTGAGCTCTACAACTTTGGTATATAAAGTTTTTCAAGTTTTTGAATAAAATTTGAAGCAATTTCAAAAGTTATTTGAATTGAAAATTGTCCCCTTTTGATTTTTAAACTCAATTTCAAAAATTATTCAGTTTCATAAAAAACTTTCTACATGAAAGTTGTTGATCTTGATAAATGGAACAACTTTTAGTTTTGGAGATTTTTATCTTTTATTCAAAATTTAAAAGTAATTTTGAAATCCCAAAAACTAGAATTTGAGCTCATTTTCAAATTTGAAATGCAATTCAAAAATTATTTGGATTCTGACAAAACTTCTTAAATGAAAGTTGTAGATCATGAATTTTTGTGCAATCTGTATTTTGGAATTTTTCAATTTTTATTCAAATTTTGGGAGAATTTGAGCAAAAACAAAGGGCAAGTGCATGGGGGTGAGGTGTCCTAGCTACGATTGTTTCGGCACACAAGACACGGCATGGCCGCCAAGCTCGCTGCCGTCCGCCGTGGGCTGCTCCAGCGATTCTCGTGCTGGACACCTTGCTGGCCGTGGTGGGCGCCGCGCGAAGGACCCAAACCAAGCTCGAGTTCGCCTCCTCCTCTTTATAAGCCAACCGCGTCGGCCGCCGACGCCGCTTCTTCTTCGGCACCGCCATCACCGCCCCGGGGCCACCGGCGAATTCGCCCACCTCGCACCACTTTCATCTGCAATAGTTTGCACACCGCCCCGCCATCTCGCTAGCGCATCACCCAAGCCCATCGGGGCGGCCTTTGGTCACCGGAGGAGCTCGCGCGCCGTCTTCTTCTCTGGAACCGGCCGTCGAGCGCCACCGCAGCTGCCGCTTCGGCGGTGTCGCCGCTAAGCCTTTTTTTCGCCGAACCAAGCCATGCCCCAGCACCATCAGAATCCCCGTGAGTCTCATCGCTAGTTATCGCGTCTCTACCGCCGGGCAGAGACGCGGAACGCCGGCTGCTTGCCGAAGCGGCACGGCCAAGCCGCCAGGCCACCGCTACATCCTCCCCATGGCCCACCATTTCATCTAACCAACCTAGCAACGTAGTGCGCTGTGGGCGTGGGGGAGCGTGGCCGGGTGGTTTTTCCCTTTGTTGGCCGGTTCATCGTCGGGCGAAGCGAGGCCGCCGGTGTCGCCTCGGCCGCCGGCGCCGCCCCGGCCCCCGCTCGGTTTAAAAAGAGGGAGGGAGAAGAAGAGAAGCTGGGCCGGGCCATTTGTTGGGCCTAATCGGGCCGTGGCGCAACCCAAAGGGGGAAAAGAAAAGGTTTTTCCTTTTTCTTAAATGGATTTTATTCTTGTTTTTTTCATGATTTTGCAATTGAATTATTTTGGGCAACTAAAAATATGTAAAAATATATTCTGGATTCCTTGAGTGATGCTCTACCTAGGAAAAATGCTAACTTCGATTTTTGAGTAACTTTTACTTATGCAATAAATTGCTCTTTTAATTAATAAAGGCAACTTCCATGAATTTTAATAATTAAAATATAACTCCAAAAATCATGAAATTTGTTTTGTGCTAATTAGATGATGATGATCTTAATTATAAAGTTTGATCATGTTTTGACTAATTTTTGTATTACACTTAATTAATACCTTAATTAATCAATGTTTAATTAGTGAGTTCTTTAATTGATTAGGGTTTAGTTAATCTCCAATTAGCAAGTTAATTAGCGGCTTTCAACAACTGTAAAAATGGTTAATAAATTAGTAATTTACCTTAATCACCATAGGGTTGATTGAGTTTGAGATTGAGTGATGACCCTAGGTCATTAACCCTAATGACCTTCGGCATTTCATGTTGATTGCGTATCGTTAGTCCGTCGTCGTCGACGCTAGCTATACCTTCTTAGTGCAACTATACCGTGAAGGGAAGTTGTACTCAAGATAGGTTAACCATCGTTGCATCATTATCGCATGTTCTTTTATTACTGCACTGTAATCATGCATCTCAATCGTGTAGTTGATCCGACTCCCGTCTCGGAGGAAGGTTATCAGTGTGAAGAGGTTGGTCCTGATCTCAACAGTGTCATCACTTTGCTTCTAACTTCGTCGAGCCTCCAGGCAAGCCCCGGATGCATTTAAACCATTCCTTGAATTTCGAAAGTCTTTTATAATTTTATGTTGATGATATGATGCATTAGGTGTAGGAGTTGAGTGATATCCTATCTTGATGCATTTACCGTACCTTGATATACTATCCCTGAAACCTGTTTTGATTTGAAAATAATTAGTATATGCTTAGTCTTGCTGATAGCATAGGCTTTGCAAATAAAATGCTTTCAAAAGTTGATCACAATATCCCCGTTGAGGGCAATTATAAAAACCTGATGTTGCTTATTGTTTATCCTTTACTTCGATCGGGTCAAGGGTACTCAATAAGAACATGATGATGAGTAAATCGAGACGCCGGTGGAGTGACTTGCATCGGGAGGGGCTATTGCCCCGGTGTAGTGTCGCCCACTTGTGTCGGTTAAGGACCGCTCGTTGTGGTGATCCCGTGGTCAAGATGGTTATTGGATAGTACTAGTCGCATGCTAATGGCGGTAAGCTCCACTTAGACTATCCATGATGAGAACGGACAAGTAGCGTGTACCCATCCTACGATGCGCACCGCCGAAGTGACCGAGCGGCCGTAGGGAGGTGGAGTACCGTACATCCGTTCGGGTATGGAGAAATCCGAGTGTTGAGTTGATGTATGTAAGATGGTCGGGCCCCGCATACATCGTGTGGCTAGGAAGCCCCGGCCGGGTATATAAAGCGATTCGAATAGTCGGTGCTCCACGATATGGGAGACTTGACCAAGCGTCAAAGATCGTAGTAATGATGAAAGATGATGAGGTTGGAAAGTTTTGAAATCGAGATCTTGTTTGACAAGTGTTTGCTCTAGACTAGGATAACCTAGATGGATAGCCTAATGCTTAATGAAAATATCAGATAAGAATGATTAGTAAGGATCAACATTAGTCGCTTTTCCGCAAAGGTGTCCTTGATTCTTGCTAAAGCCTTACCTTGATTCCTATCAACCGGCATTCCTGAGTCTTCTCCCTCTTTTCCGTCGGGTAAGTCTTGCGGAGTACTTTTGTACTCAGCGTTTGTTTGACCCCTGTTGCAGGTGATGACTAATGAAGCTAACTCGGTCATATCAGTGGGCTTGGCATGATCGAATATCTTCCGTCTGCAAAGTTCTTTTCTCGCTTCCGCAAACTCAGTTAAGTGTTGTTTAATCAAACTCTGATCAAATGTTATACTCTTCTTTTGTAAATCTTCCGTTACTCTGTTGTATTTGAATAAAAATAATTGTAATACTACAATATCTTGTAAGAAGTCGATCCTGGAGGATCGTGGTGTCATCGGGGTTTCACCCGACATAACTTTTCAAGTTATGTGGTACACAAGTATGGCTGACAGAGGTCTTAGGGACAATGTCAGGTGCTTGTGGGCCATATAATTTAGAAGGTTCTGCTACATCCCTCGAATGGATGACCTCTTACCTCTAGAGAATTAGGGCTAGACTTTCCAATGTAGCAGATTAGTTCTAGTTGAGAGTTAGGGAGAGCGGAGCTACGGCCGGGTTCCGGAGGAGTCTTCAGAGGAGTCATCAGAGTTATAGTATATCTTTGTATCTATTCTTATAAGACTTATGCTTTAATATATTTTATCTTCTTTATTTATTTTTATGCCTAGCATTTAATTGGTTACTTTGGCATGGGATCTCCGCCTATATCGGGTGCTCTAGTTATAGATCGTGACTAGAGTAGTAATCGGTAGTGTAGACATGGAGTCTAGGCTATAGGTTACCTGAGGTTGCGCCCAATTCTTACGGTTAGTTGTGGTAGCCCCATAGGTGAGAGCTCTGTTAGGCCTTCGTATTCCACATCAGAGTTGATGTTTCGTAGAGCTTTTGGCAGCCTTCCCCGACTACCTTCTTCCCAGTCTTATTCGAGAGTTGGAAAGGTACTGCTGCTCCAAAGTGTTATTGTGTGTGTGATTGCTTTATCTACCATAAATTAGTTATATAGAACCAAAGTAATAGAGAAGTATTTAGGAACCTTGAGCTCTTCCGTTGTCCTCTCACTTTGGCTATCTACTCTTTTATCATAGAATTCTCCTGTGTGTGTCATATATGCATAATTCCTATCATCTATCATTTACCCCCCTACTTTAGTCTAGTTGGTGTATTAAGTTAGTAGATACATGATGGTGAACTATCAATGTCTTTAACCAATGTTTCCCAGTGGTAAAATATAAATAATGATACCTAGAATACTTCCGGTAAAATGCTATAATGGTTTTCTGTGCGCTTGCGGAATCCTTCATATTTTAATAGTGCATAAGAAATACCAACAGTAGGTTGATGATAATAGGAGTGTAGAGATGATAACTATGATTCTCTTCTTCTAAATTTAGGTAAACTATGTCTTCTACTATTTAACTTCGGGACATTATTCAGAGCAGATTGAGTATAGAAACCTCGCCCTACATTGATAACCGCGTCCTGCCAAACCTATCAACGGGAGGTGGACTACAGAGGACTCAATAGGTCTGTCACACCTACGATCTACCACCGATCCGGAAGATTAGGGGACATTCACGATTAACCCTAGCCTAAGCACCACGCCTACACTATGATTAATACCCTACTCCCTCTAGAACAGGAATAAAGTACTCCGAAGAGTTGCAAACTAGATGAATAATGTAAACAAAATAAACTTAGATCAAAAGATGATTACCAGAGAAATCTCGAAGACAAACTCATGAATAACTTGAATCTGCTGAAGTACAAGCCGTAGAGGGAGCACCGACAGGACAGCACCTCCTCCGAACTCTTCCCTCACTCTCCATCTCAATATTATCTAAAAGTCTAGATCCTAGAGAGGTTGATCCATTCGAGGGACCCCTCTCAGAGATTACAAATGAATTAGGGTTTCAGGATGGGGGCTCTGGCCCTGTATTTATAGCCCGGTGGGAGAAACGACGATCGTTGGATCAAACCGACTTAAGGTACGGTGGAGATGCATCCCAAGAGGCGGTGGAAGAAACTTCTAGAAGACGGACGTGAGCGGGCTCCGAGGGGTGCCGGCCGGCCCTAGGCAAAGTGTCGGGCAGCCTGGGCCCAAATTCATTTGGGCCCAGCTTCAAATGTGTGTTTTCTTGTTCCTTTTAGGGCCCAATGGCGCATGTTTCAATCTAGAGTTGATATCTTTTGATTCTCAAGGCTCGAATATAGCAAATGATATGTCTGTTTCAATCGTCTCGACGAGCCCATCGCAATGGTACAGTATAATTCCTTAGATGAGATACTTTTATTTGATAAAAACTGCAAACACCTACAAAACAAGTGAGAACACTAAAACTCGTGGAACTCGTTAGAATCAAAACCTACAACTATGCTTTGCAATTCATTTTATATCAATATACAAAAGTTGATGGTTATATTTGGTACTTAACGACCGTCAACAACACCTCCAAGCTTACCCTTTACCAGTCCCTGAGCAAAGCCTAATTACTAATAAACTTGGATCAGGAGTTGCTACATTGCTTTCACTCCTTAAAGGTACACATGCTTTCAAACGTAAATTCCCTCCAGGATTAGATAAAAACCGCTCTAACTTTCAAACTTACCCATATTACCTGTAACTATAGGGCTTCTTAGCTATCACCTAGGTCTTGAGCCATTGAAAGATAGAACAATAAAGTCAAGCACTATATCTCAAATTCGTCACTCAACCAATATTCCAAAGTTTTTGCAAGTTTTTGAGATAAAACTCATAGCTTAATTGCATGACACTCTCAAGTCTCTTAATATATAGTATTTATAGATCTCACTGAGGCATATAATGTTATGCCCTCCTACAACTAAGGATTATAGTGGAGCTCATAGGAGTGGCACAAACAAGAATGAGCATACTTGCAATGCATATATTATAAAGTCAAACAATGGATTCAAATAGAGTCAAGTCATACAATCAAACCAAGATGTGCATGTGTATAGAATATGGTGGATAGGTGTATATACGGTGGCTAATCCTATTTCTACTTTTACTCTTTAGGGATAAATCTCTCTTCTAGAAACTTTAAAACATTCATAGAAAAACATGGGCTATCTTTATTTTTTATTTTTTCTCTTTTTTTCTTCTCTCTTTTTTTAGGGAGGCGGGCATCTAAGTACCAATTGTTTTAATTTCTTGAACACTTGTCCTTTTCTTTTACTCCCTTCTTTTTTTTCTAATATCTTTTCTTTTTGCATAGCCACATGTATCCTTTGAATACAATAAATGATTGGAGAGATAACAATAAAGAACTTTGAGCATTTAAACAGGGGTTTATCCTATGGGGTTTATTTTTGGATGTTCACTCCTAGTGTAGGAGAAAAATATTTTAAGGTGGATCTGGATGAAAATAGAAAATAATTGCGCTTACTCCCAGTATAGGAATAATGCATATGTAAATAGAGTGTGTGTGTGATTTTGATTTTAAAAGTATAACAAGGCTCTATAAGGTATACAACAAAGGTTGACTAAACTCAATATAAAACAAGCAGCATAAATGAGCAAAGGCTTCCTATTCCAAATGTATGTCATATAGGGCTTTGGTAGGAATTCAAACTTTGTCATACAAGAGCTCATCATGTAAGGTTTTGAATTTTAAAAGATAAATCTCTATAACTTAGTATCGCTAGGAATAAGATAAATAGCAGCTCAACTTCCTTATATCATATCTATCAATCACCTAGACTTAGCTTAAGCATATGCCTTCACAAGTTTCAGGTTCAGAGTAAATTCTTATATCAAAGCAATCATATCTAAAACTCGGAAGAATTTAAGGTTGAAAACTAGGCACTTGAAAGAAATTATGGCAGAGCAACTATTCATCATCTCCAAGATAAAATTTTATTGTTCTTCAGTTTTTATTTGACTCCTAACAACCTAGATAAAATTTATTAAGTATACTCTATAATCACACCTTAATAAAGTATCTTTATTTGGATTTAATGTATTTCTTCTATTTTAACTAATGAACTCACAAAAGACTCTACGGACATGGATCTTCATGTGCCCATATATATATTTTTTTAGTATTTTATGACTTTCAGACAGACTCGATAATCACTTAGGTATACTTACCTAATAACTAGGGATGCCCTCCCCAAGCTAGATGTTTGCTATGGTGATTGCTCAATGATCTTTGAGTAGACTTACCAGTAGTAGTTCACCGATTGGGCTCACTCCTTAGTCATATTATTGTCCTGCGCAAAATATGTACTCCGACAAGAAAACTAAAAACTCGAGGCTCGAATTATGACAAGGGGTTAGCGGTCAACTAAATGAGTAAATGATTATTCTTATGAGCTAGTATAAACTTTTAAATTTTAGCAGGACTCTTGTTTCACTTTTTTTTAGAATTTTTTATTTTATAATGCAAAGAGGTAATTTAAAATGCTATATTTTTTTTTATTTTTAGGCCACCACAAGTAAACACTCCTACAACTTTTACTTTGCAAGAGTTTCACATGGGGCTTCAAGTTTTTAAGATGTATGAATGCAACCTAATAAATGCTTAATTATTTTTGTTGTTTTCTATGCAATGCTAATGCGAGAAAAGTAAATATGCTAAAGAGAAATATGCAATACAAGTAAATATGGATAACTACCGATGTTACCTTTCGGCGAAGGTTTAGATTTTTAAGTTCTCCGAATTGGACTTATTCTTCTCCACTCTTGTTCTTTCATTGAGTGCATCTGTCAATTTTGAAGATGGAGATAATAATGATTGCACCTCTTGTGATGATGATTCGATAGTGGTGTTACTTACATTTCTTTGCTTGGCCGATGGGTTGAAGTAGAGCATTAATGGTGGGATCTAGCAAAGCATCTTGCTCGGTGTGCATGTTCGCGGATTCAGAACTTTCACTTGTGGAGTGTTAGAGAATATTTTTTTCACACTTTGAAGTGTATCCACGCTTGCAAACTAAGGTAGAGATCAAGTGCATGGGCTCTGTCGGTGGAAAAACACCAAAGTAACTAAATCTATCTCTTTATTTATTCTTCTCTAGTCTTAGGCACATTCAAAGCAAGATAAAGTTGGTGTTGCATATTTGTTTACTTATAACATGAGTTGTAACATCAGAAGTTTTAGCATATTGCATTCAAGTTCATATGACGTAGAAAATGTTTAAATTGCTCAACCAATGGAAGGATTGTCCATCTCTATATAATTATAACTATCATCTTCCAAAGATAAATTATGATGTTTTAGCTCATTTGGTTAAGACTGGGAGATTAAGAGAATGATGCCATATATAATCTTATAGAACAAATCATGTTAAGTTAATCAAGTTAATCAATTAAAGTGTAACTCTAACATGTTTGTAACTTCATTTATGTATATATCAAGATCAGGAGAAAAATGATGACCACTTACCTTAGGTAGTTACCTTCATTCTTAGAGTATAAAACCAAGTGACGAAGGATAAATGTCTTTCAGTGGTCCTTTCTTTTCTCGAATCTTAAGTTGTTCTTGAGCAACTTGTCTTCTCTGTTGCACTTCTTCTTTCTTATCCCCTTGCCATTTTTTTGCTTCCTTGATCTTCTCACTCTTTTTCACTTCATTTATTCTTATACCTGTAATAGATTAGTAGACAACACATACCCGAAGGAGTATAGGATTTTGATCCAGAATATTATCGTGTTTTGTCTATGCTGATAAAAAGATAGTGTTGAGATTATTTTAGCATAGACCATGTTCTATACAGGCATGGTTCAAGACAAGAAGTAACTTGCGTAAGAAGACAAAGTGAATGAATCATTGATACTTATAGTACTTTCATCCATAATAAATAAGTTGTGTCTTCTTTTGCATGGGTTATTGAAATTTGTCATGTGTCTTGTTTCATCTCCAATTCGAATACATCTCTTGACTTACCAGCATTAATTTTGAAAATTTCCTGCAGGGGTTAGTCCAATAAAATATCTAATTTCCACTACAATAATTTTTAGTTCAATAACCAAACCAAACTCTATATCTAGGTTAGTTAAGGAAGGCATTTTAACTTAAGCACCACGCTCAATTTAAAAAGCCTATAAAAAATACCCATGGAGTACTTCCAAATCAAAACTTACTATAGCAGACAAAGGTGACATAAAAGCACTTATAGAGATTTTATTAAGATAGAGATGAAAGAGCATGATTATTATGCAATATTTTGGGCAGGAATTAAAAAGGTAGTGACAACCAATATGAGCAACATGATTCAAGATTTTTCAAATAAGCCCATTCCCCAAGCTTAAATTTTGCAAAGCAAAGTTAAGTTTAGATGGATATAATTCAATATTGCATGATGATTGGTCAAACATAACTGGTGCTATCATCCTTCATTCTTTTACTTCAAGCCTAGAATGGTTAGTGACAAAAATACCAAAAAAATATTTTGATAATTATGACTCTATGCTTAATTCACAAGGGTATTACAACAAAAGGTGCAAACTTATGTTATCTCAAGATTACAACGAGATCTACTATATTTATGATAAATGTATTTATCTACAACCACCCTTTCAATGATTTTATAAATAAGTAGAATAAGGGGGTTGAAAATCTCGTGTGTGATAATATTAGAGAGACCAAGTAATCCTAGAGATTTCTCATATGAGTATGGATTCGAAGTGATGTCTATAAAGTAGCTTCCATGCTCATTAATGTTATCTCTCTCTTTAAGCTCCAAGGGTGTTTTTTATGAGTGTCTATAGATAAAAATATTTTCTCCTTCAATTCATGCCTATGATATTCATTGGACACTTTATTGTCCAAGACTTCCCATGGATTGTTATCTCTAGGGTGAGTTTTGTCAAAGGTCTCCTCTAGACTTGGATGGGTTAGGTCAGGGCTACATTCTATTATTAAGGTTTCTTTCTTGTCCATCTATTCTACACACTCGTGTCTTTTTAGTGGCACTTCTTGGTCATTCTCGAGTTCTTCATGATTCATATGCTCTAGGTGTCTTAGTGGATCTTGAGTGTCAGAGGATTCTTCGAGGTCAAAGATAAATGAGATATCTAATATGGGCATAGAAGGGGAAAAGATAAGATTGTCTTCAAAATGGTTTGGCTCTCCTTCTATGGCATCACTAGTCATACATCCTTGGATGTTTCCCAATAAGGACGCTTCCTAAGAGGTTTTTTTGAAAAAAATTTGAATTATATTCACTAGAAGGTCTCTTATAGGGTTGGAAGTCTAAACTTCTCCCAATATCGTAAAGATCATCCTTAATAAAAGAGGTTTCCAAGGGTTGAATTTCTTCTTCCCTTATAGGATTTTGAAGTATGGATGGCTTGGGACTGATAGCTATATTTTGGGATTGGAAAATATATGATTTAGCTATTAAAACTTCATCTTTTTGGTCGGGAGATGATGATTTCTCTTTCTCGGAGAATTCATTATGAATGCTAAGGCAGAGTCCTTCCACTAATTTTATCAAGTATAGACCTTTCTTCACTAGCGCACAAATTAAGGAAAGCTCCTCTAGAACATATATCAAGGGATTTCTTACCATCCTGAAGACCTCCTCCAAACTCTTCCCTCACTCTCCATCTCACTCCCATTATCTAGAAGTCTAGATCCTAGAGAGGTTGATCCATTCAAGGGACCCTCAGAGATTACAAATGAATTAGGGTTTCAGGAGGGGGGTCTGGCCCTGTATTTAAGCCCGGTGGGAGAAACGACAGTCGTTGGATCAAACCGACTTAAGGTACGGTGGAGATGCATCCTAAGAGGCGGTGGAAGAAGCTTCCGTAAGACGGTCATGAAAGGGCTCTGGGGAGGCCGGCCGGCCTGGGGAGAAATGCCGGGCGGCTGGGCCCCAAATCCAATTGGGCCCAGCTTCGTTTGTGTGTCATCTTGCTCCTTTTAGGGCCCAATAGCGCATGTTTCGATCTGGAGTTGATATCTTTTGATTCTGGGCTTCAAATATGGCAAATGATATATTCGTTTCGATCGTCTCGACGAGCCCGTTGTAATGGTGTAGTATAATTCCTTAGATGAGATATTTTTATTTGATGAAAAACTGTAAACACCTGCAAAAAACAAGTGAGAACACCAAAACTCGTGGAACTCGTTAGAACCAAAAACCTGTAACTATGCTTTGCAATTCATTTTTATATCAATTTATATAAAAGTTGACGGTTATATTTGGTACTTAATTTGTCAACACTTGTATTTCGAAAAGCTTTACATTTTATGTTCCACGATATGATGCATTAGGTGTTAGGAGTTGTGTGATATCCTACTTTGATACATTTACCGTACCTTATATATTACCCTGGATACCTGCTTTGATTTCGAAATGCTTAGTATACGCTTAGCCTTGCTACTAGTATAGGGTTTTGATAAACTGTTTCGAAAAGTGTGATAATGGTACCAACTTTTGAGAAAGGGATAAAACCTGATGTTTCTTGTTGGTACCCTTCACTTTGATCGGGTCAAGGGTATGCAACAAGGACATAATGAGTAAATCGAGACGTCGGTGGAGTGACTTGCACCAGAATGGGCTAGTGCCCTGGTGTAGTGTCGTCCACTTATGTCGGTTAAGGACCGTCCATTGTTTGGTCCTGGGATCATGAGGTTATTGGATAGTACTAGTCGCATGCTAATGGCGGTAAGCTCCCTTGTACCATCCGTGACGAGAACGGACACCGGGACGGGAAGTAGCGTGTACCCACACTACGAGCGCACCGTCGACGTATAGACGGCGTAGGAAGATGGTGTACTGTACTCTCGTGGCTAGGACCCATTCTGGCAGGGAGGAATACAAGCGTGAGTTGATGTATGTAAGATGTTTGGTCCTGCATACATCGTGTGGCTAGGAAGCCCCAGCTGGGTATATAAAGCGATTCGAATCGTCGTTGCTCCATGATATGAGAGACTTGATCCGAGTTCCGGCATCGTAGTAATGATGGAAGTTATGAGACTGGAAAGTTTTGAATTCGTTACATGTTGGACAAGTGATTGTTATAGTAAGGACTGGCTTAGTCTTCTTTCGCAAAAGGTGTCTTTTGATTTTGCTAAAGCCTCACCTTGATTCCTATTAGCCAGCATTCCTGAGTCTTCTCCCTAATTTTTAGTCGGGTAAGTCTTGCGGAATACTTTTTTGTACTCAAGGTTTGTTTAACCCCGTTTGCCGGTACTCAAGCATTTTTGCTAAGTTCGGTCATAGTGGGTTTGGCATGATCGAATATCTCCCCCCCGAGGTGTTCTCCTGCCCGGTGTTCTATATCTTCTTCTTACTTCCGCAAACTTAGTTAAGTTTTGTTTAATCAAACTCTGATCAAGTGTTGTCATATCTTTTGTAAATCTTCCGCTACTCTGTTGTATTTGAATAAAAATGATTGTAATACTATAATATCTTGTAAGAAGTCGATCTTGGAGAATCGTGGTATCATCGGGGTTTCACCCGATAGAGCTTTTTAAGTTATGTGGTACGCAAGCATAGCTGATAGAGGTCTTAGAGACAATGTCAGGTGCTTGTGGGCCATATGATTTGGATGGTTCTGCCACAAAGCCTGCATCAACATAGAGTTTGATCCATCCTGAAGGAGGGGGTGTCCATGGAAGCCTTTTCTGGGATGTTCCTTGATCGTTAAGGCACAGAAAATTTGGGCTTGAGATGCACGGACTTTTTCCTTTTTGGGTAAATATATATTTTATATGAAATATATAATATCTAAAAAGATCTACTCCCTCCGTCCCTAAAAAAGAATGTCACCGTGTTTCCTAAAAAACAAATGCCGGCACTTTTAATAAATAATAAATATCATCGATTAGTATCACAATCAGTATCATCAGAAAGATTTTTGGATCTAGTTTTTTAACAAAATTATTTGAACATATTAATATTACATGTATTTTCTATAAATCAAGTCAAACTTGTGGCACGCACCCTCTGGCGACATTCTTTTAGCGACGTAAGGAGTAGACCTTTCATTTTAAAGGTACTAGGTGATACCCCCGCACGTTGTCGCAGAAATTGCTGATGATCTAGAATAAAATCACTTATATAAAGACATAAACAATTATAGGTGAAGATTAAAAGATAATGTGGCATGCTGATGTAGACAACTAAATGCATAATATATCTTGATCATAATTGCAAATGCTAGTTGACCATAAATACATCTAATAGTCTAGTTGATCATAAATACATCTAATAGTGGACTAATAAGGTGGATAGCTTGCATGTTGAGAGAAATAGCTAATGTGGTTTAGCTTTATAAGAGTTTAAAATATGTATCCGACATCATAAGAAAGATACAATTTTTCTAAGAAAAAACAAACCCTAGTGTACGATTAATATGCTCTTTTAAATTATATTATTGTTTGAGCATCTTAATTATCTCAAATAAGAAACCTCAAAACTAAAAATTTGTAGATTTCGTTGATATATACAACTTTAATATGAAATTCATTTGGCACCATACTAAGAAAGATATGATTTTGGTACGCTATTAACATACTAATGAAATGTGATAGTGTTTTTAGTATCTTAACAACCTAAAATATAAAAACTCAAAACTATATAGCTGTAGATCTCATTGAATACTATAACTTTCATATAAAAATTAAAGTATATTTATTTGACATAAAAAAGAAAGATATTATTTTTTAAGTTGATGAGCATTTGCACGTGATTATATGTGCTGAAATTTTATATTGTTTTTAGACACAGAAAACATGAAAAAGAAAAAAAAATCCCTCTGTACACCCTTTCGAACTGCTAGGAATAAAGATTTTAGTAAAAAATGCTCTTAAATAGATTTTCTATTTAGCTATCTAAATATATCCATCTTCTCTAGATTCGCTAGCAAAAAAATAGAAAATAAAGAGTGGCCCTCTAGAGTGCAAGAAAAACTGTTGGGACTCTCCAAATAATGATTTAGAGAGTAAGTTTTCAAGAACACATATTTTGACTACTTTCTAATAATTCTCTTATGTAAATAATCCCTGAGTGTAAGAAATCAAGCTGTTTAGCCAGTTTTTTTGGCGGTTCGATTGCATAGACAGTCTTTTTTTTTAAATGACAAGACTAGTTTAGGCTTTAGTCTTTTAGCAGTATCGACGGTCTAGTCCTAATAACTATGTGTTGTCAATTACTTCACCTAGACATCGACAACTCATCTGTTAGATTTATTTAGTTTCTTCTTAGGGTAGCATTTGCCATAAACCAGTAATCTTTATTTCTTAATTTATAAATTTCTCAATAAAACATATGATCTTTTATGCATGGCATGCGTGAATTAGCTTATTGATACATTGTGTATTTGTTTTGTACAATTGTTCAATTAAACGATATTAGTAAGTTTTTTTTTTGCATGTATCAACTATCAAAATTAGGGTGTTGTTTGGACTATTTGTACCGTACCATAATTTATACAAGCTTTAAAGTTAACTCTCTTGGATTTAAGATTTACTAGGAAATATGCCCGTGCGTTGCAACGGGAAAAAAAATATCAAATATTTATTAGAAGCGACAATGAGAAAACAAAACAGTACATATATATTTATGTTTTATTCTCTTTATACACCGGTATTAGAAGGTTATGAAGGCATATAGATACATTGTTATGAAGCCCATGACAAAAAAAAACTGACGTTATTCTTCATGAAGGCCATACACCTCCAATCAAGAAATTTGGAAACCCTTTTTTTTTTTTTTTGCTAGAGCAAAAAATCAAACTCCCCAACCAAAACCCACAAAAAACTAATCTCAGTTGTCCCCAAAATAGAAAGAGCTACCCTATATCATCAACTATCTATTTCCTCATTTTGCTCCCCGCTGTCTTTATGGATCTGTACAGCAAACCATGAGCATTAGCTGGCCAATGGTAGCGGCAACAACAACAACAATACAATGCTGTTACCAAGCACTTCTCAAGCAATATTTCCTTCATGAAACTCAACATTCTTGAGTAATGGTAATTGGTGCTAACAGGCATCCATATGCTCTTCTAGTAAATCACTCAAACCTGTGATACAACTGAAGAATACATGAAAATCATTTATAACAGCATAATATGGAGTTTCAACATGCATTTGAGATATATTTGTGATGTGCAACAGCTATCAGACAAACAATTTTGTGGGGGGCAACAAATATATAAGTAAGAAATTAAGAGTAAGATGATAGTAAATTTGCAATCTCAAAATGTGCTTACCTCCAGGCACAATGCAGTTTCATTGTCCTAGTTTTATAGTACTCTGATCCAGCATCTGAAGATAGATAAGCATATCATTCCAAGTATTTCTGCTGAGTTGAGTTACATTTTCCAATAATAACCAGATTAACAAAAAAAAAATTGCAAGCAAGGTATGTTTAATTCCTCAACACTATTGTAGTCAATATTCTAGACATTAGGCGTACTTAAAAATTCCCTCAATATTGTACTACTCTTGTCAGTATGCGAGTACCATAGGAAGAAATCAGGGACATTAAATATGTGTCATGCTAAAAATAGAGACACATGTCCAGTATTCTTAATATTTTTGCATCACATGGATCATAGCAATTGAGGGATTTGGGGGTATACATGTACATACCTGGCCAATATGCACGCACTGGACAGCGGATGGCGATCAACACGATCACGAAGCGACGAGCTTGGCGGAGAGCTTGTTGTCGGTCGGGCTCCGCGGTGATTGTGAATACGATGACTCGATGGTTTTTGTGAAATAATCGAAGACAATACTTTAATATATAGATAGATAGATAGATACGAAGGGAAAGGAAGGAGGATAAGAGATCTTTTCGATTTGGATTCCGAATCCACTTAGAATTAGAACTTTGCCTCTCCTCTACCTGCTCTTCTTCCTCACTGTGCCTACCGCCGTTCGCACTGCCCCGCTCCATGCCCGCACCAGCCGGCCACGGCCACGCACAGCGCTGCCGACCAGGCAGCAGACGCGCACTGCCGTGGCCAAGCCGGCCTCAGCCGCAGCCGCGCGCACCAGGTCGCCGTTCGCGCTGCCCCGCTCCACGGCCGCACCAGCTGGCCTCTGCGCGCACAGCGCCGCTGGCCAGTCAGCAGACGCGCGCTGCCATGGCCAGCGGCCGCAGCCGCGCACGCAGCTAGCCGGAGTCGGGATGGGCGCCCGCAGGGCCGCCGCCTCCGCGTCGGAGTCGAGCGGCGCTGCCGCGCCAGCAGGGCCGCGCCAGCGCTAGCAAAGGCCGCCGCCCTCCGGCGTCGGCTCCGAGCAGCGCGCCGCGCCAGCAGGGCCGCCGCCCTCCGCGTCGGCTCCGAGCTCGGAGTGGGAGGGATCGGCGGGCGCGCGGGGGAAGGAGCGACGCGCTGGGGGAAGGAGCGGCGCGCTGGGGGAAGAAGTCCGTGAGGTCGCGCGGAGGAAGGCAGCGTGCGGGGGAAGAAGTCCGTGAGGAAGAAGTCCGTGAGGTTGGAGTCGCGACGTGCGGCGTGCGAAGGAAGGAGGCCGTGATGCCTGCGGAGAAATAACGGGCCGCCGAAATCAGTCATGGGCTAGAATGGACGGACGAAATTTTGAGGAGAGAAAACTCTCCCTTTTAAATATTAGGTATAGATTATGTTACTTAGTACTTGCACACTGAATTAGAAATAAATTTTACTATCATTTACCGAATAATTGCTAAATGAAGTTTACCGAGAGCGCTTGCATGTGAAAGTGAAATATTTGGCGTGGTACTATTCTTTGATAAAATCCTGGGTCCATCACTTATCTACACGTATAGAAACCCTTGATGGCGCCATTAATAAACAGTCATATTCGTCCATTATTGCCACACAAATATACTCGATTTCAAACTGGATGACGACGAGTATTACACACCAAAATATCAAATATATATATACTACTGTACTATATCTCCCATAAGTACCCATAAGTTTCAGACATATACTGTCCCATATATAAGTACCGATAAGTTTCAGACACATTGTTATACATGCACACACAAATATATCAACCAGTACAGGGTACGTACTTAGTGTGGCACTGTGCAGATATAATAAAGCTGTCACATGATGATGATGATACATGGAATTTATTCGGCAAATATATGTGACACTTGTGTATAGTAGGAGGAGCGACTAGCAAGCATAACATGTGCATATGCATATATATTCAAGGACGATATCTTGGGCTGTCTAGTTTGGTATGTCCTTGAAGTGAGGCTTAGCCATGGTCGGTGAAGGGTCGTAGCGCCCGTAGTCGTTCATCTTCACCTGCCTGAGAATTCTCTCGTGGTCGTGGACCACCACCGCCATTTCGTCGTCTTCCTGCATCTGCTGCATGGATTCCGATGTCTCCTGCCATGCATGCATCAACAATTACACGCTAGCTATATATACTCTTGGCCTTAGCCGGAGAACACAAAATATATGATAGCACGAACTGAAGATCCTCGACCGCGATAACTGCAACAACTATTGCAGACGTGCAAATGAGAAAAATGTATTTGCGTCTAGAGAAGCAGTTCAAATAAATCAAGCCATAGTTCATGAAAAAAATTTAATGAAATTAAACTAACTTGACGTTATCAATGTTGATGCATTTCCTCTAAATATCTTGGTCAAAATTAGAGAATTGAAATTTGATAGGACAAAATATAACCAGACTATAATTTAGACCGAAGGGAGTATTTGAACAAAAAAAAAGTGCTTTCATATATCTATACTGTGTAGCTGCCGCTACCCATGAATTTCTTAAAGCTCAATTCTAGAGACAAGCATCACCATATCGAAGATAATACGGATCTAGTTGCGTTCTAGCTAGTATCCATTCGAGACAATGAAACACTTATACAAATGGGCGCGCCTAACCTGTGAAATAGAACTGATTGTCCTGTAGGAATGCACGGAATGTATAGGAATAAACCAACTTGGAGTTGAAAAATTGCGTCTGATTATATATGCTAGTCAACGTGTTGCATGTTCTATTGCCGTGCTCTTGAGAAGAAGAGGGGGAGGATGGGCCAGGTCGAGGGCAAATACAGAGAGAAGAAAAACTAATAATCCATCCCATACTCGGAATACTTCCAAGAAATTCTTCCAAATTTTCTGCATTATTAGCTTTTGTGCAATGCCATGATAATAAGATGCTTATAATAGTTGAATATACAAGACCAGAAAGAATATATATGCATCGATCTCTAGCTTGCTGGATCATGTCATATGTATACATATATGTAGTTATTTGTTCCTCCTTTTTTTCAAAATGTAAACTATACATAGATACATATATGCAGTTATGTATGTACCATTGATTCTGATGCCGCATCTTTGTTCAGAAGCCTCTTCCTATGCCCTCCTGCATCAATCAAAAGCTCCAAAAATCACTACATATAGAAACTGAAAGGCAAAGTAGTATGTAGGGCTCATGAGATCTTATCATACAAATATTTTTTTAACTGGATTTCTAACATAACAGTTAAAACCAAGAACATCTCTTGGAAAAGAAGAGCGAACAGATGACCTGAATTGATCAACAAAACGACCAGCAAGCATGCGCGCTAACCTGCCATGGCGGAGAGCAAGAGCGACGCCAAGACGAGCGCGACAAGATAATTCGACTTCCTGGGCTCCATGGCTAGCTCGCGAGGAGCATGCAGCCACCTTGAAGAGATCAGAGATTCAGAGGGGAAGAAAAGCTTGGGGAGCAGCAGCAGCAGATATGGCCGGAGATGTGAGGAACCTGCCTTTCCTTTCCTTTCCTTGGTTTAGACACAAAGGAACCTGCAGGTGCGAGTTGTCTGCAAGAACTAAGAGGAGGGCATGCACTGGCTTAGTGGACAGCATATATATTGTCATTTATTTTTGTTTCCATGAGATATGAGCTGCTTATGTGAATCTCAGTGGAGTCCCTTTTGCGGGAATGCAGTTTATTAAAAAAACAAAAGGCAGACTAAAGTGGATGGTCAGAGCTTTCCCTATGGAATTTTGAGGGTCTTGTCATCATTAGACTTGCTGGTTCAGCCTGTTTGATTAACTAGCTAGCCCCATAAGCTAAAGCAGGCTAAAGCCACTGACTTGTACCAGTACATGCCATGCAAGTAGTCCCCTCTCTTTATTATTGTATTTGCTGGTGCATACCAACTGCATGCAAGCATGCCTTGAGTGTAAGAATGGTATGGCATATACTCCCTCCGTCCCAAAATAGATGTCATTCTCGCTTCCCGAGAAGTCAACATTTTCAAAATACCAGCAATTATATATTAAAATATATAAATATTTATGCTAAGTAATTAGTATCATTGGAAAGATCTTTAAGTCTAGTTTTTTTAACAAATTTATTTGGATATGAAAATGTTGCACGTTTTTTTTACAAATCTAGTCAAAGTTGAAAGTTTGACCCAAGACGCATCCCATAGCGTCATCTAATATGGGACGGAGGGAGTACATATATATACTATTTTTATGAGAAGAGAAATTCTCATGAAGCAATGCCTTGAGTGGATGCTGGTTGCTCACAGCTATGGTGCTTGTGGGGTCCACAAGATATTAGAATAAAGTAATTAAGTGCACATGAAGGAATAATTCTAATTTGTGTATACTAATCTATATGTGCATGCAGTTGGACAAAAGGGAAGTCATTGGTCAGGGACCGGCAGGGTGTCTGATGGCCAGTGGCCAGACATGGGACAACCATCAAGGCAACATGCTGAGCACCTGCAGGCCGGAGTCCAGTGCCTCAGATAGAAACCATACTTGATGCCTCTGACTAATAACTTTTCTGGCATGCAGCCAAAGAATCATGCGGTACCTCTAGTTTATCTTATCGTTTAACCGCGCGCCAACGCTATTTCATTTACAAACTTGCGCGCCAATGCCTCTGATAAGTCAACAAAAAGCGTCTGTAACCTGATCAATGATGCAGAACTATCTGAAATTAATCCTTATTACCTTTAGGGTGGGGTGAATAACATATATTAATTTGAAAGTGCACGCAATTATATGTGGAGCGAGGACAGCGTTAAAATAAAAGAACTGTGCTACGCAACAGTCAACATTATGGGCTATAACATAAAGTATTCGAAAACATAAATGCTTTTTAGATAAAAAAAGCTGATAAAAGTATATGATCGTCTTGTTAGTGGGGAGCTGCTTTAGTGCTTCGGAATAGTGTGCTGTCTAATCAGATTAGGGGTGGTAGACAACGAGAATCGTAGCTAACTAGTGGAGAAAAAAGAGGCCTAAATGCATGTACGGCGTACCTTTTCTTTTTGAACATGACTAAGACAGTCCAGTTCAATTCGAGGTATATATAAAATTTGTATTTACACTTCTATATCTATATATGCACATATAACAATATTGAAATTAAAGAAGCAATACGTTGCCAATGTTTCATATGGGCTCATTTTGTCATTCAATTCGCGCCCTTTAACCAATTGAACTTTAGATATTTTTCTAATAGCTTGGCCGCTAGTGCTCCATCTACACTTGCCATCCTTCTCCGATGAGGGTACGAGAGATAAGCATGAGGGTACGAGAGATAAGCATGTTGGTTGGCACATTTATTGTCATCCCACAACAGGAATTCCGGGCTCGGTTCTTAGAGACTGTATCATCGTCCAGCACGACATCACTTATAAATTGGAGCCGTATAAATTGGAGCCGTAAAGCCTTCCACACGACTCATGCGGTGGCCTGACCAGTTGAACCTGTGCACGCCACAACTCAGCATGGTTCGATGCATGTGGGTGTGTGGCTCACCTTCCACTTTTTCAACCTCAGAAAGGTGCACACAATAGCCACATATTTAAGCTGAGGTAATCTCTAGTCAATTTTCAAAACAAGATTAATCCTTTATTGTACTTAGCATTTATTACGGACATTGGAAATATTTGATTTAATTGAAATAAGATTTGGCCAGCCACAACTAAATCCAATAAAGATTGCAAGTTGTACACCAAGTTGCAACGTGAAGGAACTGTGACACACCAAAGAAAGGGTTGAATTAGAAAACTTAAAAACCTATATATGGCCAACTTAAACCACTTATCAAAACCTATGCAAGTTTATCAATATGTGCATTTTTTTTTTCTTTTCATCTTAATGAAAAAACGCGTGAAGTCGCGGTCACGAAAAAAAATATGTGCACTAATGTTTTGTTGAGTGTGTTGCAATTTCTAACGCAAAAAGAATTTTGCATCCTAAGTTCCAATTCTATATATCAACTAACATAGGAAGCTAGACTGGAAAAGATAAGCACACAACCAATAAAAAGCAAAGTAAATGTGGAAACATAAATGAGTTAGAGATTGCAAACTCTCATGTTGACTTTTTCATGAGGTACTGAGAAGCTTTAACTTTTTCCTAGTCCTCTTTGGAGCCCTCGCACAAGTTAAGCTCTCGACCGGGTAATCCGTGAATTGCCTATGGGACTCCCCTGATCGCAAGTCGGTCTCTGTGTGGCCTTCTCTCAGACCGCTGCCCATTGTTTTCACTATTGAGGTTTAGGCCAAAACACCAAGGACCTTGTGTCCCCGAGCACAACACTGAGAGGACTTCCAAGATGGCTACAAGGGGGGCGAGTAGCCTATAGAAACCTTCAAGGAGCAATTCAAACTAGGAACACAAATTAGCGACAAAGGTGATTGCTAATAAGGACTAGACGCCTAGCCTAACACTCAAGAACAAGCCTCCTATACAATTCTAGTTGATGAGTAAGCTAAAGGCAAACAACTTCTACACAAGTTAGTACCTCAAGGAACCAACTAACTAGCCAAGGTAAACTAGAAGAGCTACTCGAGCACAACTAAGAACTAAGGTTAGTCAGTGTTGATATCTCTTATGCTCAATTGGATTATTCCACATATAATGAAATAATAAAAGTCATACAAAGAGATACAAGTGCTATACTAGGGACTCCTAAAGACTTCTTTTGGACTCTGAGAAGAGCTCAACTCACTCTAACTTCCACTGCTAGCAAACTACAAAAGAGTGGACTACAAGTGATTCTTCTTTGGACTTCAGTACTTGATGATTACAACCGAGCCAAATGCCACTATTTATAGTATACAAGAGAGGGGGCATTTGTGGGCAGTGTTGAAATGGTGGTGTTGACATGTACAGTTAGGTGACCCCTGTTGGGTCGGCCAATTCCTGATGTCCACCGCCTTCAAATGGTGTCTAGAGGCGGTCGAATGTTGGTTGCTTGGTCGGTGGCCACTAGATCAAATTGAAATCAACATGAGGAAGTGCCCCAATTTATGTTTGTTTTCTTAGCACACAGATTTGTGATGTAGCAAAGGAGGTGGAGGGTAGGGCAACCTAGGTGGTGTCAACCGACCCCACCAAATGGTCCCTTGTGTTTTTTGCCTTTTACCACGTGCTCCTGGTGCTTCATTCATACTTGAATTTTTTGCATTTTTGTCACTATATCAAAATACTTTCAAGTACAAGTGGAACCACATTATTTGAAACAACATATTACGTTTAATGTTGATTTAACCATTACTTTGCTGCATTGGATGGTTGGAATTGACATTACTTTTGAGCATGTCTGAAAGCTATTCCAAACTCTAAAAATTTTGAAAAGCCTATGTAAGATAATTTAATCCAAAATTGATTTACTAGGATTTAGGTTTCTATCTCATACCATAACTTATATATAATCATTTTGCAATGCTTATCTAAATAATTTAACTTTAAACACTCTCAAAACTGTTTAAATGACTATATGTTTTATATTTCACGCATTAGATGCATCACATAGCATCGTGTGTATTATCTTTAGCATCCATGAAAAATTCTAGCTTGTTTTGAACTCTTTTAAATCTGACCATGAATGTTAAGAAATTTTGAGCAGACCCTTTATTAAGGAACTTTAAATTTCACTTGATCATGAATGTTAAGAACTTACATGAAAAAATACTACTATTCAAACAAAAAATCTACAGGATTTTTTTTTCTAACTTTTTGAAAGCATTTTGGGCCAATCAACTTAACTGAAAAAACACAAATATAGCATTCCTAGAAGAATTTTAGTTTTATAAATGCAAAATTAAACCTATGATGTTGGATCCAAGAAAAATGAGTTGTGCTTGGTTATTAGGATTTACTTGAAAATTGTAACACCCCGGTGTTACGTTAACCAAAAAACTGTCATGTCATCATCATCATTGCATAAGCATCCATGATTAGAGAACCCTAAATTAAACATTTAAATTGAGTTTACAATTCTAGGGTTTGATTTGAGTTTTTTCTATGTCACATGTGTATGTGTTGATATTTAAATTCCATTCACAATTTTAATTTTTGTTATAAAAATAATCAACTAAAACCAACCTTGATGTTTGCAAGTGTTTGGCTAACCGTAACTCCCACCCCAAACATGTTTTACAAGTCAAATGAGGTGTAAGAAAGAATCAAATTTGAATTTGGAATTCAAATCCCAAACCCTAGCTTGAGAGGCTAAGTGTTGGGAATTGAATATCATTTTCAAATTTGATGAGCTAACTTTAATAAATTTTCTAAATAAAGATTGTTAACCATTGGCACCATTTCAAAGTATGAAGTTTGTACTTTGAAAGAGTGCCATTGGTTGAGTTTGAAAAGTGCCACAACATCACTAATTATTTGCCCAAGAATTCAATTTCAAAAACCTTTCAAAAGGGGAGATTTTCAAAGTGTTTTTGCCCCCTTTACCATTTCACCTCAAAATATTCAAAATTTGGGAAAACTCCAAAAATACAGTTTGTGCATCCCTTTGAGCTCTACAACTTTGGTATATAAAGTTTTTCAAGTTTTTGAATAAAATTTGAAGTAATTTCAAAAGTAGTTTGAATTGGAGATTGCCCTCCTTTGAGTTTTAAACTCTAATTCAAAAAAATTATTTGATTTCATGAAAAACTTCCTAAATGAAAGTTGTAGATCTTGGGAAATGGAACAACTTTTATTTTTGGAGATTTTCATCTTTTATTCAAAATTTGAAAGTAATTTTGAATCCCAAAAGTTAGGGTTTGTCTCCCTTTTCAAACTCGAATTTCAAATTCAAAAACTAATTTGATTCTGACCAAACTCCTTTAATCAAAGTTGTAGAGCATGAGAAATTGCACAATTGATATTTTGGGAGATTTTTGTGTACAGTACAATTTTTGGGATTAATTTTGAAAATGGAAACAAATAGGTGTCCCGCTACTGTTGTTGCACTGGGGGGGCATGCCACCTCGCCCGGCCGCCCATGCCGGTGACTCACGCCGGTCACCGTGGCGTTCTCGGCTCTTCCCGCATTTCACGCGCCACCAACCAGCCAGACGGCCGTCGCGAAGGTGCCGGGCTAACTTTCGGACGGCCATCACTTGTCCTATATAAACCATGGTCGCCGCCGTCGTTCTTCTTTTTCCTCTTTCATCACCGACGCCGGCCACCATTGCTCCGCTCTGCAATTCTCGCTCCACGCACCATCGCCGTCCAATTGTGTTTGCCAGCAGCTCAAGAACATTCTTGCGCACCCTTCGAATCCAACGAGCTCTCGGCATCGTCGGAGTCGTGCACACGGGGTCATCTTCCTCCTCTCACTCAATTAACTTAATCATCACTAAGCATGGCATGAGCATCATCATTAAGCATTTAATCCAAAGTGCATCATCATTTCATGTGCTTGTTTTTAATTCCCAAATTACTTGCTTAATTGTTTGATTTAGTTAATTAATTAGCTTGCAGATGCTTGATCAAGTTTGGATCCACTTGTCCTGCACTTTGAAAAGTTTTAATAAAATTTATTGTAAAAGATTTGGAGCATTTGGAGCAAAAAGAAAATGAAATTGGAAAATTTCCTTTTTATGCCTAAATTCAAAATGAATTTGTATTTCAAAATTTATTAAGAATTTCAAGATGAGCCTTAAATGAAAGTTGTTCAGTTTTTAAATTCTCTACAACTTTTATTTTTGGCACTTTTCCTGAAAATACTTTGAAATGGGTCAAAAAGAGGCATTTTGGTCAGTTTGGTTTGAATTCAAAAATTCAAAAAAAAAAAAAAAGGAAAAAAATCTCGGCAAGCAAACGGCCGGGCCAAATTCGCCCACGGCCCACGCCCCCCACTCCACGCCGCCAAGGCCGCGCCGCAAGGCCGCGTGGCCGATCGCGGGCAGCGAAGCGGGCGCAGCGTGTGCGCCACGCGCCCGTCGCCGCCCGCCGTGCCAAGTGGCGGCGACCGGCAAGCGGGGGCCGCGCCCGGCGCCTTCACCCGCAGCACTTCGCCGATGTGGAAACGGCACACTTCCCATTCCATTTTCGCTCGCCGCGCCGCTCGCGCTCGCTTCGCTCGCTGCCCGCCTCGCCTACGCTGCGGAAGCGCCCAGCCGTCGTTCGTCGCCGCACGCAGCGCCGCGGCCACGACGGCGCTCCATTCGCCTCTCTCTTTGCTCCATCCTCGCGCACCATCCGCCGTCCGGCATTGCCTCGGTAAGGGCCCCGCCCGCCCAGCACCATGGCGGGCCCACGCGATGGCCGCGGCTTCGCGTTCCTTCACGCGCGCCAAGGCCCCCTTTACCAGCAGCGGCGCCCCATGGCACCAGCAGCGCCTCGGGTGAATCGGCCGCACCCTCAATCGAGGCAATGCGAGCGCCTCCACCGTACGCTGGCGCCGCCGCCGCCAAGCCGCCGCCATGCACGCGGCGAGCCTCTGGCGCCGCTAATTCCGACGCCGCCAAGCTCACGGCTAGCCCGCCTACTCTCGTGGACTCACGCGACGCATCACCGCACCACGCCACCGCTGGCTGGTCCCGGCGGCGTATGCGAGCCGCCATGCGCCGCCGCTCGTCCGCCGCACGATTCCGGCCGCCACTCGCGCGCACAACCCGTCACCGGGTCCGCCGGCGCGGGGAGCACGCCGGTGCTACCCTCGTCGCCGGCGAGCTCACCGCCCGGCGAGCTAGCGCCCCAAGACGCTCCCCGCTTTCGGCCGACTGGCCGATGGGCCCGTGGACCAGTGGGGTCCGCGGCCAGTGGCTCACGGTCCACTGGACCGAGTCCACGCAGGCCAGGGCTCGGCCCTTTTCTTTTTATTGTTTTTCCAAAAAAATCGGTTTTTATGCTTTTGAAATTATAGCTGGTGCAAATGGACTCCAAATCTGATGAGACTTGTTTTGTTAGGTTCATACTGAGTAGATCTGTCATTGAAAAATATGAGATGCATTTTTGGTGAATAATTCCTGTATAGATTTATTTAATTCTTGAAATGGCTGAAAACTGAGTAAATGCATAATAAATAAAATATAGCTCAGAAAAATATGATTCTTGTTTTGCTAGACTGTTATGTGATGTAGTTTCTGGGAAAAATATATGGCATGCATTTACTGTGTAAAAATATTGGAATATGATTAAATTTCATTTCTGGGCTGATTCTTGTATGATTTTTAATAAATAAATTATAAGGAATTAGGCCCTGGTAATTTTTGATGACTGTTCTTATGCTAAGTAGTTATAGATAAAAATATGAAATCTGTTGTTTAACACTTTTCATAGTGCAAGGTTGTTAAATGTGCTTTTCTGGCCAGTAGCTTCATCTTTTTTGTGTAGGCTGTTGTACTTGGTAAAATGTGATGAAAAATTTATCATGGCTCTGTTATAGCATAGTGTAGCTCCTGTAATTTTTGTAGAATTTTCTGAACTGTTTAGACAGGGGTCACAGTTCAAGCCTATTTATTCACATGAAATGATAAGTAATTGGATTAAACGATTTAATGACTTTTATATCAATTCTTGTGCATTTTCAATTAAGTTATGCTTGCTGGTCATGCATTGAAGTACCACAACTGAAATGTGATATCTGGTTATGAGTAGTAGTACTTCTCTTATTTATGTATTGTGAGTATGTGTGTGTGTGCCGAGCCACACCACTCTTCTTTGACGCACTTCTCTAAGTGTTTAGAGAAGAGATTTGCACATACTCAAGTAAATGAGTTAAGTTGTAGTAGAGAGGAGATATGCACCTACTCTGTCAAATAATTTATTAATCATCTTCATCCATGATCATCATGCGTTGTGCATTCATGATACTTATGCACGTGCATCGCATCATACAAAGGTTCGCAAGAGGACCTCCCTTATTCGGAGATCGAGGAGAATCGTCCCGAGGAGGAACCGCAAAGAAGAAGTGCCGCAAGAGGAAGGAGAAGAGGAGGAGCTTCCGGAGTGCCCGCACCACCGCTGGCGTCTGATTTTTTGTGCAAGGCAAGCACCGGAGCATTTACTTACCTATGCTTTCTAACAGTCTAATTATGCTTTATGATTGTTGCATTAAGTATAGGAGTTGTGTGACACCGTTGCTGCATTATATCCTTGCTTTACCATTGATTATCCCACCTTGATACACCCCCGCTAGTCTAGGGCGAGTAATATGCTTAGCTTGCTTAGACGGTAGAAGTCGGGTGATTTTGTCATCCGCGAGATAGGTGGTTACCTATGATTGATGGAAAAAGCTTATGTTGATATCATCCGGTTAATGGCTATGGTTGATAATTGGAGACCGGACGGAGTCTTGTGGGGTTGTTGGACCATAGTGATTCCGTCTCGTGTCGATTAAGGACCGCACCGTTGTTGTACCGCAAGTCATGTTGAACGCATGCCTCATGTTTAGCCGGGCCGGATAAGTCGTTCCGACCGCGAAGCCCAACACTATCCGGCCGGTTCTCGACCGTTCGCACCGTATTGGAGATGGATGGGGACCACGGGGGGCGCGAAGAGTAAGTCCGAGGTCCGGCATGGGCGGGCTAAAGGCAGTAAGGCGGTCCCCGGCACGGTGGTTCCATGCGAGTCCGCGTGCTTGTCTTCCCTGGATACGTGCCATGGTGACCTGTAGCTCACTTTAGCGGGTGAGTGTGGTTTGCATGAGGAATACCCCCCGAGCTCAAGAGTAATCGATTCGAATCGCCATCGTTCTGGGACAAAGTGAACACTTGACTTGAGCCGCACCATCGTAGTAATGATTATGGAATGTGGTTAATGATGATGATGGGTTAAGTCGATGTATATGATTATGGATACTACTTGCTTGCTTAATCATGATTGATATACTACATTGATGAATAGTATAGCTGCTCACCTAGCATAAATAGGGATGATTAAGCCGAGCTATCACTTTAAATGTTACTACCGCTTTTATGCAAAATGAGTCGAGCTACCTCCCGATAAAGCCTATCATTCCTCCTTGGAGTCTTTTCTTTTGAGTCGGTCGGGTAAGTCTAGCCGAGTACCTTCTAGTACTCGGGGGTTTTTCCCGCTTGTTGTTTGTGCAGACGGGCATACCTACCACGGGTAATGCGCGAGACTGTCTTTTCCCAAATGGATTAGAAGACCTTGGGCAAGGTTAATCTTAATATTCTCCCCAACCGCTTTTGATGGATTGACTATCGAATGGGCACTCGTATTAATCTCAAATGTGTGAGTTGGGTTGAGCTTTTAAAACTATCTTGTTTCCGCTATTTGGATTTAAAGAACTCGGTTTGTAATAACTTTATTTCCGCACTCTGATGTTGTTGAACTATTTGCGAAATGTTGTAACATGCGAATTGGTGACGCTAAACTTGTACGATCTTGGTTGATGATGTTTGGTTTGAAATCCTTCGAGATTTCCGGACTACCGGGTTTATAACGGCTTAAGTGTGATAATTGCTTGCTTAGCGAGTGATTTTTCACTTATGCTTTTATAAATTGGTCGGTTCTCATTATACCGGCATCGAGCAAGGTTTAGCGACATCGTTCACATGTCTATTTAAAACAAAAAGAATTTGTTTTCAAAACTGGATTTTAACTTATAGATCTATAAGTCTTTTGAGAAAATTCGTTTGCAAAACTAAGAGTGTGCCAGTGGTCATATCCTTTATGCCCAAATAAGGACTCTAGGTGGCTAATTAAGTACTAACTTGGGGGCTTGCATCATATTTTATTTTCTTTGTTGCCCATGCAAAGAAGGTAATTGTATGGGTGCCATTCGCTTGAGTGGTAATGTATGGTTCAAAATGCCTCTACGCCTCGGTAAGTGGGAGTTGTGAGAGCATGGTTGTCCAACCGGCAATCTAGGGGAGTGCTAGTGTGATACCGAAGTATGTACATGTCAAAACCATGTACTTACCAAGGTGTTTAATTGTGGGTTGTGCCGTCTTTTAATCGACGATGCCGTCATTGGACGAGGATCGGGTAGTTGTACTACATGTGCGTGTATTGGGAATGCACGTGCGTGTGAGTGCTTAATCTTTACTTTCTCGCAATGCATTTATTCATCTTTGTTGGGATGGGCTGCAATGGATTTTCTCGCAGTACATAACGGTAAGCGTGTAGAACGACTAGTTATACGCTATGAGAGAACGTTGTATGCCACCGTATATCCGTTAGAATTATTTTTGCTAGGTTTGTGAGAACGTAAGATACGTGCATACATCATGTTTGTTCATCTCATGTCATTACATTTACCTTCCTCTTCTACGTAATTTATTGCTGCCGATAAAAATTGGATAATTAATAACTTGTCTCACCGGGATAAATTTTCGACGGATGGCTCGCACCAAGCGCATACTCGCAAGTCCACGGAGGGCGTGTGCCACGTGGACAGCCTTGCACCACGCACGGTGATCCGGGAGAGTCACTTCCCTGGAGGAGTTTGGCATGCCCACGCTCCTTTGGAGAGTGCTCGCCACGCAGATATACGGAGGAGCGGCGACCCGTATACCCCCGGGTCACCGAGGAGCCGCCTCGTGGTGACGACTTGGTCGCCGTGGAGATCACCGTTCCTCCACTCCACCCGGATTCCGAGTGGTACGGGTGGCGTGTTCGCGCCACCGCTGCCACCGCCAGATGGGGCCGGCAGGCTGCTTTCCGTGTCCTTCCGCCCGGATCATGGAGCGTTTTCCCCCGAGCCTAGCACAGGGCTTTGGCGGGGACTTTTCCCAAGGATGACCCCGCGGACATTTGTTTGGGAGCAGTCCCCTAGCCGAGCACGTTGGCCGGGAGTGGATGAGATTGATGGTAGTGACAACGCAGCCATGAGCACTATGTTTGCACCGATGCGGGCATATGATGCTACCGAAACTACCATGTACAAGCTCGTGGATCGAACAAGGCTATGTGGGAGAATGAGAAGAAAAAATGAAGAAGGAGCATACGAAACAAGTCCGGGAGCCGAGGCAAAGATAGGAACCAGATTAGGGATGAAGCCGAGGGTAATTGAGGGAGGCCAACGGGGAGAACACTGCCGCCTGCGTGCACGTATTGCACGCTACGAGAAAGACGAGAGGAATGCCGACAGATGATGGCCCGCTTGGTCACCGAGAGGAATGAAGCCCGGAACGATGCTCACCACTGGGCATCGGCTCTTTGACCGCGAAAGCAAAGTACATTGACCGGGGCTTGCACGAGGACTACCACGCCTGCACAACCAGGTTCATGGTCACCATGGTCCCTGGAGCAGCCGAGATGGAGCCGGAGTCATCAACCCCGATGGAGGCGAGGAGGACGCCGACCTTCCACCCGCACCGCTACCGCACCCGACGACGACGTTGTTCTCGACGCCGAGTCCGACGTTGGTAGTGAGCACGAGTAGGCTAGTAGTTCCATCGCTAGTCGTAGTTACGCTTTAGTTCTTTTGATGTTGATGGCATGTAACATTATGAGATGTGACTCATGTGTGTGTTGGATGTCCTGAGTTGTGGTGCTACTTGAACGCCTAAAGTCCAAAGTGTATGTATGCCGGGCAATTTTGGATGTTGTATGCCTCGGATGACGCTTTGTTCAAGAATATGATTAGTGATGTTATGGATTGTGGAAATGAATCTTTATGCCTGTGTATTGATGAATGAATTCATTTTCTTCCAATAATTCATTGGCATGATTATTACATTCGCTTACAATGTTGTAACATCACCTAATAATTACTTGATGCTGAAATATGCAGATGGTTGATACTCGCCGCACCGCTAGTGGCTCTCGGTTGGAGATGGTTCCGCCAGGCGGTGGAGGCAATGGAAATGGTGGAAATGGTAATGGAGGCAACGGAAACGCCGAGGGTAACCCGCCACCACCACCTCCTCCACCATTGACCGCCGAGCAACTGTTTTCAACAATTCCTTGGCCATCGGCGCAACATGGAGGCCGATTGCGTGATATTGCCGCGAACACCGGTCGCGGGGGGCCACCGTGACCGCCCCGCCAACCAAGATAGCACTTTCAAGGACTTCTTGGATACCGATCCGCCAAAGTTCTTGCAAGCTAAGGAACCACTCGAGGCTCTCGAGTGGATCAACACGATGGAAGACAAGTTTCGCCGCGCTCCGTATGACCGAAGTCACTGAAGGTTGAGTATGGGGCACATCAACCGCAGGGGCCGGGCGGGAATTTGGTGGTCCCACCAACGCACCACTTTTTTTCCGCCGAATGCTCCCATCACCGGGCGCAGCTTCACTCAGATCTTCCGCAGCACTTATGTTCCACCGTGTTTGATGGCTATGAAGGTATCTCGAATTCATGAAGCTCACTCAAGGCAATAAGAGCATGACCGAATATCCGCAAGAGTTCAACAATCGTCCCGTTATGCTCCCGGCATATGTGGACACGAAGAGAAGAAGATAGAAAGTTTCAAAAGAGGTCTCAATACAAAGATGGCTAAAACCATGGGTATCAGTTCGAGGGCTACATTCAATGAGTTCATCATCGATCGCTTGACTCAAGAGAATAATAACAACCGCATGTCGCTTCCAAGAATCGCAAGAGAAGCTTCGAGGGAGGATCTTCCCAGTTCCGACCCCCAATGCCTAACCGCCGCCAGCACCGCCCCCTCCCTGCTCGAACTCAAGGTTCCGCGCACCGCTCCAAAGAGAAATGCCCACCACCTCCGAAGAATCGAGGGGCTATCGCCCACCCGCACCTCAAGCTCAAGCTAGGGACTGGTGGTCCTATCGCTAATGCACCCGCCGTGAGAGGCCCGTGTTTCAACCGCAATCAACCGGCCACTTCGCCAAGTATTGTCCATACCCGAAGAAAGCAGACGACCTATCAAGCCCGTGCTCATCACACCTCTATTAATGAGATTCCCGATGGAGAACCGGGCCACCGCTGCTGGTAATGCGTTCCTTGTCAATAAGCATCCCAGCTTGCTTGTTTTATTTGATTCTCGATCATCGCATTCATTTATGAGTCAATCATATGCACGATCACATGAGTTAGAACTTAAGCAATTAGATTATGGGTACCGCATCGCTCTCGCCCGGTGCCGATGTCCTATCTAATCGATGCTTCAAAGATGCAATTTTTGAAATTGGAGATAAAGCATATAGAGTTAATTTGGTAGTTTTACCCGGGTTAACTATGGATGTGATCTTGGGAATGGATTGGATGAAAGATAAACAAGTTGTGATTGATACTGGGAATAGAACAATTACCCTCACGGATCCTCTGGGCCAAGACACTTTCCAAGTGTTATTGCCTCGAGTTGCAGACATGACCAAGTTGACCTATGCTATTCGAGCTTCTTCTCTAGCTGAGATTCCAAGTAGTATGTGAGTTTCCCGATGTCTTTCCCGAAGATTTGCCCGGGTTACCTCCGAAAAGAGATATCGAAGTTTGCTATTGATCTAGTGCCCGGTACAGCTCCAACTCAGAAGAGACCGTATCGTATGCCTCCCAATGAGTTAGCGAGTTGAAGAAACAGCTTGTATGAGTTGAAGAAGTTGGGTTTTATCGGGCCAAGTACTTCGAATGGGGTTGTCCAGCTTTTGTTTGTGAAGAAGAAAGATCATTCTTTGAGGTTATGTGTTGATTATCGGCCACTCAATGCCGTAACAATCAAGAATAAGTACCCTTTGCCTAGAATTGATATTCTTGTTCGATCGCTTGTCTAAAGCTAAGGTGTTTTCTAAGATTGACTTGAGATCGTGGTATCACCGATCAGGATTCGTCCCCGAAGATATACATAAGACTGCTTTCGTTACTAGATACGGGTTGTACGAGTATCTTGTTATGTCTTTCGCCTTAACAAATGCTCCCCGCATACTTTATGTATCTTATGAATTCAGTCTTTATGCCCGAATTGGATAAGTTCGTGATTGTATTCTTGGATGACATTCTCGATCTACTCGCAAATGAAGAAGAACACGCCCAAAGATCTAAGAGTTGCACTTACCGGACTAAGAGAGCATAAATTGTATGCCAAGTTTAGCAAATGTGAGTTTTGGCTAAAGGAAGTTGCCTTCCTTGGCCATATCATTTCTGAAAATGGCATATCACCAACCCGTCAAAGGTACAAGAGGTCATGGATTGGCAACCACCCACGCCCCGTGCATGAAGTTCGGAGTTTTCTTGGAATGGCGGGGTATTATCGCCGTTTCATTCCAGATTTCTCTAAGATTGCCAAGCCAATGACAAGTCCGCTACTGAAAAGAGCATAAGTTTGTCCGACAGAGGCATGTGAGGCAGCTTTTCCGCACCGCGAGAGTTGCTAACCCACGCTTCCTGTCTTGGCAATGACGATATCGAGAAGCCATTTGATGTGTACCGTGATGCATCGAAGACCGGTTTGGGTTGTGTGCCGATGCAAGAAGGTCGAGTGATTGCGTATGCTTCGCGCCCGATTGAGAAAGCATGAAGTCAATTATCCCACTCATGATCTTGAGTTAGCTGCAGCTTGTGCATGCCTTGAAGATCCGGAGACACTATCTGTTGGGAAATGTGTGCCACATATACACCGATCACAAGAGTCTCAAGTACATCTTTACCCAACCCGAACTTAACATGAGGCAAAGCGAAGATGGTTAGAGTTGATCAAGGACTATGACTTGACAAAGGCACTATCACCCGGGAAAGCCAATGTAGTTGCCGATGCTCGAGTCGTAAGTCACATCATCATGTTGTGCAGCCACTAATAGAAGAGAAGTTCGATCCGATGCATCCTGCAGCAGTTTTGCATGATATCCAAGTCCGATGTTCCCTCGACCAACAGATCATTGAAGGTCAAAAGGCCGATCCCGGTATTTATCACCTCAAAGAGAGAATGAAGAAGGCACCAATTCCGCACTTTCGCTTGGATGACGATGGTGTGCTTTGGTTCGACAATCGCCTTGTCGCATCGGGAAGGATCGAGAACTCAAGAATAGGATGATGGATGAAGCTCATCTTTCCAAGCTATCCATTCACCCCGAAGCAACAAGATGTATCATGACCCGAGACCTCGATATTGGTGGACCAAGATGAAGAAAGAGATAGCAGCCTATGTGGCTCGATGCGATACTTGTTGTCGTGTCAAGGCTATTCACATGAAGCCGGCGCAGTTTATGAATCCGTTGCCGTTCTCGCTTGGAAGTGGGATGATATTAGTATGGATTTCATCACGGGTTTGCCAACCACACAAAAAAGGGAATGATTCGATCCGGGTGATCATCGATCGGTTAACCAAGTCGACTCACTTCTTACCTGTCAAGACCACTTACAGACCACCCCATTATGCTGATCTCTACCTCTCCGAGATTGTTCGTTTGCATGGAGTTCCTAAGACCATTGTATCTCGATCGTGGATCGCAGTTCACTTTGCTCATTTTCGGGAACGTTTGCATGAAGGAATGGGTACCGAAGTTGCTACACAAAGATCGCTTATCATCCTCAAACTTCGGGTCGACCGAAAGGCTTAATCAAGTTCTTGAAGATATGTTGAGAGCTTGTGTGCTATCGCTAAGGGTTCATGGGAATCTTGGCTACCTTTTGGCTGAGTTTTCCTACAACAATAGCTATCAAGAAAGTATCAAGATGGCACCATTTGAAGCTTTATATGGCGCGGGAAGTGTAGAACTCCATTGAACCGGGTCGAAGCGGGAGAAAGAAGATACTATGGTATTGACTTTGTTCCCGAAGTCAAGAGAAAGTTCGGATTATCCAAGAGCACATGAAGGTCGCGCAGTCCCCGACAAAAAAGAGTTATGCCGACAATAGAAGAAGACCTTTGGTGTTTGATGTTGGTGACTATGTATATCTTAGAGTTTCCCCAAAAAAGGGTACCCAAAGGTTTGGAGCCAAAAGGAAGCTTGCACCAAGATATGTGGGTCCATACAAGATCCTTGAAAGAAGAGGTGAAGTTGCTTACAAATTAGAGTTACCGAGTCAATGAGTTCCATCTTTCCGGTCTTTCATGTCTCTCAACCGAAGAAGTGTTTGCGTGTGCCCGAAGAAAGAATCGATGAGAGGGATTTGAAGTTAGCGGTGATCTAGTATATAAAGAAGAGCCCGTGAGAATTGTTGATAGCAAAGAAAGAGTTACCCGGAATCGGCTTGTGCGAACTTACAAGGTTGTGTGGAGCTACCATGATGATAGAGATGCATCATGGGAAACCGAGGATTACCCCGAAAGAAGTTTATCCCGAATTCCATAAAAACCCGGTTAGTAAACCCAAAAATCTCGGGACGAGATTTCTTTTAAGGGGGTAGGGCTGTAACACCTCAGTGTTAAGCATGCATTAGGCACCTAATTAATTAACTTAATCATCACTAAGCATGGCATGAGCATCATCATTAAGCATTTAATCCAAAGTGCATCATCATTTCATGTGCTTGTTTTTAATTCCCAAATTACTTGCTTAATTGTTTGATTTAGTTAATTAATTAGCTTGCAAGATGCTTGATCAAGTTTGGATCCACTTGTCCTGCACTTTGAAAAGTTTTAATAAAATTTATTGTAAAAGATTTGGAGCATTTGGAGCAAAAAGAAAATGAAATTGGAAAATTCCTTTTTATGCCTAAATTCAAAATGAATTTGTATTTCAAAATTTATTAAGAATTTCAAGATGAGCCTTAAATGAAAGTTGTTCAGTTTTAAATTCTCTACAACTTTTATTTTTGGCACTTTTCCTGAAAATACTTTGAAATGGGTCAAAAGAGGCATTTTGTCAGTTTGGTTTGAATTCAAAAATTCAAAAAAAAAAAAATAAAAGGAAAAAATCTCAACAGAAACGGCCGGGCCAAATTCGCCCACGGCCCACGGCCCCTCCACGCCGCGCTGCCAGCGCCCGGGCGCGCCGTGGCCCATCAGGGGCAGAAGCGGACGCCGCGGCGTGTGCGCCACGCGCGCGCTGCCGTCGCGGCCGCCCGTGCCAAGTGGCCGGCGAAGCCCTGGCAAAAGCGGGGCCAGGCCCGGGCGCCTTCACCCGAGCACTCGCCCGATGTGGAAGCGGCACACTTCCCATTCCACACTCGCTTCGCCCGCGCCCTCGCTCGCTTCGCACTTTTCGCTCCATCATGGCGCCACGCCGGCCGCGCCCGCCCGCCGTCGTTCGTCGCCGCCGTGCGCGCGCCACGGCTTCGCCGAGCGCTCCACCTTCGCCTCACACTGCTCCATCCTCCGCGCACCATCCGCCGTCCCGGCATTGCCTCGTAAGGGCCGGATAGCCTCTGCCGCGCGCCGCCGCGCCATGGCGGGCTTCGCGAGCTTCGCGGCCGTTCGCTTCGCCACCCGCGACGCTCCCCCTTTATCTGCGCTAGCGCGCGACCATAGCGCCGGCGCCTCGGGTGAAGGGCCGCACCCTCAATCGAGGCAATGCGCGCGCCTCCACCGTCGAGCTTACGCGCTCGCCGTCGCCGCCGCTTCGCCATGCGCACGCGCCGAGCCTCTGGCGCGCCGCTAATTCCGGCCGCCAAGCTCACGGCTAGCCCCGCCTACTCTGGAGCGCACGCGCATCACCGCACCACGCCACCGCCACCGCCGGCGCCGCCGGCACGCACGCCATGCGAGCCGCCATGCGCCGCCGCCGTCGCCGACACGATTCCCGCCGCCACTGCGCGCACAACCCGTCCACCGGGTCCGCTGCCGCACGGGGAGCACGCCGGTGCTACCCCTCGCCGCCGGCGAAGCTCACCGCCCGGCGAGCTAGCGCCGCCGGTGCACGCTCCCTGCTCGGCCGACTGGCCGATGGGCCCGTGGACCAGTGGGGTCCCGCGGCCAGTGGCTCACGGTCCACTGGACCGAGTCCACGAAGGCCAGGGCTCGGCCCTTTTCTTTTTATTGTTTTTCCAAAAAATCGGTTTTTATGCTTTTGAAATTATAGCTGGTGCAAATGGACTCCAAATCTGATGAGACTTATTTTGTTAGGTTCATACTGAGTAGATCTGTCATTGAAAAATATGAGATGCATTTTTGGTGAATAATTCCTGTATAGATTTATTTAATTCTTGAAATGGCTGAAAACTGGTTAAATGCATAATAAATAAAATATAGCTCAGAAAAATATGATTCTTGTTTTGCTAGACTGTTATGTGATGTAGTTTCTGGGAAAAATATATGGCATGCATTTACTGTGTAAAAATATTGGAATATGATTAAATTTCATTTCTGGGCTGATTCTTGTATGATTTTTAATAAATAAATTATAAGGAATTAGGCCCTGGTAATTTTTGATGACTGTTCTTATGCTAAGTAGTTATAGATAAAAATATGAAATCTGTTGTTTAACACTTTTCATAGTGCAAGGTTGTTAAATGTGCTTTTCTGGCCAGTAGCTTCATCTTTTTGTGTAGGCTGTTGTACTTGGTAAAATGTGATGAAAAATTTATCATGGCTCTGTTATAGCATAGTGTAGCTCCTGTAATTTTTGTAGAATTTTCTGAACTGTTTAGACAGGGGTCACAGTTCAAGCCTATTTATTCACATGAAATGATAAGTAATTGGATTAAACGATTTAATGACTTTTATATCAATTCTTGTGCATTTTCAATTAAGTTATGCTTGCTGGTCATGCATTGAAGTACCACAACTGAAATGTGATATCTGGTTATGAGTAGTAGTACTTCTCTTATTTATGTATTGTGAGTATGTGTGTGTGCCGAGCCACATCACTCTTCTTGACGCACTTCTCTAAGTGTTTAGAGAAGAGATTTGCACATACTCAGTAAATGAGTTAAGTTGTAGTAGAGAGGAGATATGCACCTACTCTGTCAAATAATTTATTAATCATCTTCATCCATGATCATCATGCGTTGTGCATTCATGATACTTATGCACGTGCATCGCATCATACAGGTTCGCAAGAGGACCTCCCTTATTCGGAGATCGAGGAGAATCGTCAGGAGGAACCGCAGCAAGAAGTGCCGCAAGAGGAAGGAGAAGAGGAGGAGCTTCCGAGTGCCCGGACCACCACCGCGTCGATTTTGTGCAAGGCAAGCACCGGAGCATTTACTTACCTATGCTTTCTAACAGTCTAATTATGCTTTATGATTGTTGCATTAAGTATAGGAGTTGTGTGACACCGTTGCTGCATTATATCCTTGCTTTACCATTGATTATCCCACCTTGATACACCCTGCTAGTCTAGGGCGAGTAATATGCTTAGCTTGCTTAGACGGTAGAAGTCGGGTGATTTCCTGTCATCCGCGAGATAGGTGGTTACCTATGATTGATGGAAAAAGCTTATGTTGATATCATCTGGTTAATGGCTATGGTTGATAATTGGAGACCGGACGGAGTCTTGTGGGGTTGTTGGACCATAGTGATTCCGTGCGTGTCGATTAAGGACCGCATCGTTGTTGTACCGCAAGTCATGTTGAACGCATGCCTCATGTTTAGCCGGGCCGGATAAGTCGTTCCGACCGCGAAGCCCAACACTATCCGGGCCGGTTCTCGACCGTTCGCACCGTATTGGAGATGGATGGGGGACCACGGGGCGCCGAAGAGTAAGTCCGAGGTCCGGCATGGGTGGCTAAGGCGTCGGGCGGTCCCGAATGCACGGTGGTTCCATGCGAGTCCGCGTGCTTGTCTTCCTGGATACGTGCCATGGTGACCTGTAGCTCACTTTAGCGGGTGAGTGTGGTTTGCATGAGGAATACCCCCTGAGCTCAGTAGTAATCGATTCGAATCGCCATCGTTCCTGGACAGTGAACACTTGACTTGAGCTGCACCATCGTAGTAATGATTATGGAATGTGGTTAATGATGATGATGGGTTAAGGCGATGTATATGATTATGGATACTACTTGCTTGCTTAATCATGATTGATATACTACATTGACGAATAGTATAGCTGCTCACCTAGCATAAATAGGGATGATTAAGCTGAGCTATCACTTTAAATGTTACTACTGCTTTTATGCAAAATGAGTCGAGCTACCTCCCGATAAAGCCTATCATTCCTCCTTGGAGTCTTTTACTTTTGAGTCAGTCGGGTAAGTCTAGCTGAGTACCTTCTAGTACTCAGGGTTTTTCCCGCTTGTTGTTTGTGCAGACGGGCATACCTACCACGATGCTCGCGAGAGACCTGTCTTTTCCCATGTGGATTAGAAGACCTTGGGCAAGGTTAATCTTAATATTCTCCCCAACCGCTTTTTTGATGGATTGACTATCGAAATGGGCAATGTATTAATCTCAAATGTGTGAGTTGGGTTGAGCTTTTAAAACTATCTTGTTTCCGCTATTTGGATTTAAAGAACTCGGTTTGTAATAACTTTATTTCCGCACTCTGATGTTGTTGAACTATTTGCGAAATGTTGTAACATGCGAATTGGTGACGCTTAAACTTGTGCGATCTTGGTTGATGATGTTTGGTTTGAAATCCTTCGAGATTTCCGGACTACCGGGTTTATAACGGCTTAAGTGCGATAATTGCTTGCTTAGCGAGTGATTTTTCACTTATGCTTTTATAAATTGGTCGGGGTTACATTAAATGTTTTCCTTTTTCTTTTTTTCTTTTCTAAAAGACAGTTTTCACCTTTTTGTTATGATTTTATTTGGGCAGATAAAATTATAATAAAAAATATGTATGTGATCTCTGTGATGTGCTCTGTCCATGAAAAATACTAACCATGTTTTTCCAATAGGTTTTAATTGTATGATAATTTGCTCTTTAAATTAAGAAGTGTAACTTCCATGATTTTAATAAATAAAATATAAGTCCAAAAATTATGAAATTTGTTTTGTGTGCTAATTAGAGTATGATGATCTTAATTATGAAGTTTGGTTAAGTTTTGATTAAGTTTTGTATTATGCTTAATTAATCCCTTTATTAATTAATGTTTAATTAGTTAATTCTTTAATTAATTAGGGTTAAGTTAATTCCCAATTAGCAAGTTAATTAGTGGCTTTTAACGACTGTAAAAATGGTCAATAAATTAGTAATCACTCTAATCACCATTAGGGTTGCTTGATTTTAGGATTGAGTGATGACCCTAGGTCATTAACCCTAATGACCTTCGGCATTTCATGTTGATTGTGTATCGCTAGTCCGTCGTCGTCGACGCTAGTTATACCTTCTTAGTGCAAGGTTGCCGTGAAGGAAAGTTGTACTCAAGATTGACTAATAATCGTTGCATCATTATCGCATGTCTTTATCACTGCATCGTAATCATGCATTCTTATCGTGTAGCTGTCGGCTCTGAGGAAGGGGTTGATCCAACTCCTGTTCTTGAAGAAGGTGATCGTCGTGAGGAGGTTGGATCTGATCTTGGTGATTGGGTAGCCGATCCTCACTTCATCGAGCCCCGAGGCAAGCCCCGGATGCATTCAAACCCGTCCTTGTATTTTGAAAGTTTTTATGATTTCATGTGATGATATAATGCATTAGGTGTAGGAGTTGTGTGCTATCCTACTTTGATGCATTTACCGTACCTTGTTACATTACCCTGGATACCTGTTTTGATTTCGAAATGATTAGTATACGCTTAGCCTTGCTACTAGTGTAGGGTTTTGATCAACTGTTTCCAAAAGTGTGATAACAATACCCTCTGAAGGGAATTTATGAAAACCTGATGTTGCTTGTTGTTTATCCTTGTTCCGACGGGGTCAATGATATACAACAAGAACATGATGATGAGTAACTCGAGACGTCGGTGGAGTGACTTGCATCAGGAGGGGCTATTGCCCTGATGTAGTGTCGTCCACTGGTGTCGGTTAAGGACCGTCCGTTGTTTGGCCCTGGGATCATGAGGTTATTGGATAGTACTAGTCGCATGCTAATGGCGGTAAGCTCCACTTGGACTATTCGTTACTAGAACGGATAGTAGCGTGTACCTATCCTACGATGCGCACCGCCGAAGTGACCGAGCGGCCGTAGTGAGGTGGTGTACTGTGCACCCGTGCTAGTATGGAGAAATCTAAGCGTTGAGTTGATGTATGTAAGATGTTCGGTCCTCGCATACATCGTGTGGCTAGGAAGCCCCAATTTGGGTATATTAAGCGATTCGAATCGCCGTGTGCTCCACGATATGGGAGCCGTGATCCGAGTCCCGCAGATCGTAGTAATAATGAAAGTCCGAGTATGAGAGTTTTGAATCCGGTATATGTTTGATAAGTGATTGTTAAAGTAAGGATTGGCTTAGTCTCTTTTCGCAAAAGGGTGTCTTTTGATCTTGCTAAAGCCTCACCTTGATTCCTATTAGCCAGCATTCCTGAGTCTCCTCCTCAATTTTTTTTTTTGGTCGGGTAAGTCTTGCGGAGTACTTTTTGTACTCAGGGTTTGTTCAACCCCTGTTGCAGGTGAACCGCATGGACAAGAGTGCTACGGCCCTTGTTGCATGACGGTGATCGAGGAAGTGACCGACGAGGAGTAGATTGTGTGGCCCGTGGGCGTGGGCGTTTTCGTTGTGTGTTTGTAATAAAGTTATATAATGATACTTCTGCTGTTTGTAATAATGCTACTCTGGTTTGTATAAGTTTTGTAAAAAGTTTGTAAATTAAGTTATTGTAAGTCTTCCGCTACTCACGGTATTTGTATATGAAAACTGTTGTAATCTTGTGATATCTCTCGTAAGTATCGATCCTGGAGTGATCGTGGTTTATCGGGATTCACCCGACGGAACATTCTAGACTATGTGGTACACAATTACGGTGACAGAGGTCTTAGGGACAATGTCAAGTGCTTGTGGGCCATACAATTTAGAAGGTTTACGCCACAAAAATTACAAAAATTAGAGGTTCCTAGGTCCTTTCATTTTGGATCGATAAAAACTCAAATGTAGCATTGAGGGGGAAATTTATTTTCAAAACTACAAATGGGTATAATACCATATCTAAGTAAAATGGGTTTTACTTGTTTTTTAGCATCTAGATAAAAAAATCAATATTTTTAGCATCTACGTATAGAATAGGAGTCATGTCAAATAGGATGGCATGACTAATTGCGATGTTAGTGACACGCGTGGAGTATGCTCTCGACGACACCAATGTATAGAGGGACTAGAAATACTATAGTGGCGAGTCATGCCACAACCTTTTGAGGGACTAATAAAAATACTATTTCCTAAAAAATTACTTTATGATGTGTTTTTTTAAATATTAGTTTTTGGGCTAAAACAAAACATCAGAAAAAAAAAGGTAGCATCAGTTCTAGACTACCCTGTAGCGTTGGTGTTGGCCTTGTATAGTTATTAGAGTCCGATATAAATTAGGTAACCCTTAACTATTTTGTCGCAGCTAACCATTGTAGTTTGTGGTTAGAGGTGAAAGTGGTTTGGATAATTCTTCGATCCAATCTGAATCTAAATTTTGAAGATATGAAGAAGAATTTTTAGTATCCATACATATATGGACTCTTAATCATGTTGTCGCAGCTAACCATTGTAGTTTGTGGTTAGAGGTGAAAGTGGTTTGGATAATTCTTCGATCAGATCTAAATCCAAATTTTGAAGACATGAAGAATTTTTAGTATCCGTGCAGATATGATGTATGACATGGAGTCGATGAAATCTAGTGGATATGGATTATCCTAAAACTCTATGAGGATTATTCAATTTTAAAATAGTATCCAATAATTTCTCTTCTTAGAATAAAACCAGATGAATTCAAGATTTTAAAAAGCTTGTTAGCTGAGAACTCTTATTTTGTGATGTGTTTGCGTTTTGAATTGAAACTCGATGGTTGTTATAACTTATATTGCTTAATAGCTCATTGGATAGCCTGTTAGATCATAATTGTGTTCGTGTAATAGCCATGACATGAAATGCAATGCAAGATTTGTCTAATGTTTGCTAATGACTCTTTTACTGAATTAATTCTTGGCAAACATATAGTTCTCTACTTATTATGCATTACAAGATTATTTAAATACATCTCTGATCCAATTCCGCTCCACATCCATATCATTTCTGATATCTGGAAGAACAAAAATCCTATCCGCACGCGTATACTATGCCCCGTGTATTATCGGCTCATATCTGAATCCGTCAAAGAAAAACAGATTAAAAGGTATGAGATAAGACATTATTATCTGCAGCGATCTGATCCGTTTTTATCCCTTTTCGTGACATGCCGAGTAAGGAAAACATACCCACAAATGACAAAACCACCTGGAAACTACTGAACATATATATAACACAATGACTTTTGTTAGCTTGTGTGGCACTCTTAACGGACCAATAATGCTGTTCACCATATCAGATTACTGCAGCAAGCTTCGAAGGTCGAACGCCTATCCACATCACTAACATATGTAGGAAGAACTCACAATGCAGAGGCCAACACTATGCCAGATACATAGCAGGCATTTTTTTTTTTTTTTTTGCCTAAACAAGAACGGCAAAGCATGAAAACAGGGCCACACTGCAGCAACCACAATTATACCACCCCACGAACAATACACTGCTTATTATTCCTCCGACTGAAAGAAAAAAGTCCCAAACAAATCAATCCTCACCACTGAATTCAAAAAATAAAGAGAAAAAGACATTATTATCCCCACCAGATGAATTAATACTGCGTGATCTACATTACCACACACCACATGGCAAACCTACAGGAGGCATAACAGCAGTCTTGCCAAGGACACAGTCAAGGGTAATCATCTCTGGCTGGGTTCGACAGTGCGCACGTTAGCTCCTGTCATTCCTTCAAGCCTGTCCTTCATTATATCTACAAAGTGACCAACCATTTCATGGAACTGCTTCAAACCCGAGAGCGGCAAGATTATAGACGAACGATCAGCTCCAGCCACCTGTAAGTACAATGACAAAGAGTAAGAGCAATGTATCACTCTTTTGCGTGGAAAATGGAGGCTTGTGTTTACAAATAATGGGCAACAACAGGTTACCTCAGAAATCCTCAAATAATGGCCCCTGTTGTTGCTGCCCAGGTCAAAGAAGAACCTCTTCTGATCTGCCCTAATCACCTTAGACATACCCATGCCACTAATTTCTTCTTGAGGAGGCAGATCAACCAAACGCTCGACATCTACCTCTGGCCCAGAAGCGGACTGGCTACCATGTCCAGCTATAAATCCTGCACCCACATCATCAGACAGGCCAGGAAGACGCTCTGGCGGCTCCATGTGTTGCTGGCCAACCCAATATCAAAATAATACAGTGTCACTAGAGGGTAGACTTCACAAATGCATATGAAACAAACATGCCTTTTTTGTTAGCTCTACCTGATTTGGATGATTTGGTAGGACATACAATCTGGAAGCCTCGTTATTTATTTCCAACAGTACATTCCTAAATGCTTCCCAGCCCTCTTCACCAGAGCTGCCAGCTGGAACAATTATGGTACTCCGATTTCTGTTGACAGAAGCTTCGGAAACCTAAATACAAAATGTTGTGTAAGCAGGTAACTATTGTAGTTATGCCATGCATATAACACTGCACAGTTACTTTAGAAGCACAAAAGGTGTAATATAGCTCAAATGCATCTCATTGCAAACACTTGAACAAAGATAGATAATACTTTTCCCCAACTATAAGACCATCTTTTACGATTTATACCTAGGCAAAGTATTCGGTGCAAACCCCTTCTTAGTGGATGTTGAAAAAAAAACTAACACAAATTATATAGTTGGTAGCATCAAAACATATAAATTTCAATCAAATTTAGTTTGTGTCATGAAATTGACAGATGCCAGAAGAATATGCTAGGATCACTACGCCGTAGCCTACTAGAAAATAAGATCAAGCTACACATTAAGTCTTTTCAAGAATGCAACAGACAAAAAACTTAGGAAACTAAGAAAGCAAGGTGACATGTTCAGCAACATGATAACCCAATAGCTAAAAAAGTAAAATGCAACATTTTATCAGAGAATACCATCTTTCACTATTTGGGGCCACAATCTGAAAATGTAAGACTTTTTATGTTAAGAGCATGCATCAAGGAATGTCTTGAGATTTTTTATTCAAATAATTTACAAATGGAGAGCCCAGATCTGTGGTCCATAAATCCATAATGCATATACATGCAGCACGCATCAAGTTTTTTGCTGAAAGTACAGCAATACACCATTTTCTGTTGGATTCAGTTGTTGGTGTCTTCAATACTCGATTTTCAACATGAAACTATGAACACTTGAACAGGTAGCTCTATTTTGTGAAATATATTGTTCCTTTGGAATTAAGACACAAACATTCAGTGTGGTAATAAAAATCAAGAGAATAATCTGAAAAATTTTATAGAAGGACCATAAGAAATAAATTGATCGATCTATCAGTATGTGAACATTTAATTCAATATTGCCACAAAAACACGAGCATTGACCAATAAAGCTTTATTTTCCCTTTTCCATTGGATTTGGAACCTCAAGTGCTACGCCAGGCTAAAAGTCAAGAACAAATCTGAACATAAACTCACAACTCCAGAAAGAATAATATCACTGATTACAAAAAAAACTGTTGTAAATAAAAGATAGCACAATCAATGCAACAGAAACACATAAGCAAGCAGCATTATCCATACAATTCAAATTTAGGAAATCGCCAAGTAGTCAGGTCATCAAGTGCTTATCTTTGATTAACACTTAAATGGCCTAAATGAAAAACCCAATCAATCCTGATTCTCTTTCCATCTCCACAACAACAACAAAAAAAAAAATCATTCAAGACCTGTTGGACACACGAATTGGTGGTGTGAACGGTGAACCTAGAGCACCACATCAGCCATTTCTACTCCCTCTGGTATTCTTTACTTTTATAATGGTCTGAAAGATGCAACTTTGACCACTACTTTATACTAATTATGAGATTATAACAAGTGATTTTTCAGGACAAATCACATGATTTTTATGTGTCCAAGATAAAAATTTTAAGTTATTTTTATGTGTCCAAAATAAATAATTTTAAGTTATTGATTGAAGTCAATGTTAACAGCTGGATCAGATCTTGTCCAAAACTCTATAGGGAGTAGTTAACAAGTTAGTACACTAGTTTTGCACGAGCAGAAGCTCTGCACAACAGAATATGCCACTAAAGGCAAACACAGATACTACTTTGCTCGATTGTCACTAGGCTGATAAATAACTGGTAGTTACAAGCAGTAGAAGTGAAATTTCCAGAATAGGAGAAACCAGACCTGCGAAGGGAACAGCTACTAAAGGGGAAAGTCCCATTTTGGTCATCCATCTTAAGGTTGTGCCCAGTAGGACCCAAACCTTTTCAAAGCTTGAAGTAACCCTCAAGCACATCTTTTTAGGACATTTAACCTATTGACAAACTCGAGTCTTGGTCAACGAAGACCGTGCCACTGACAGATGGGTCCATGCTCCACATGGCAATCGCAAACTTAGTCAGCATACTCATTTAGGACCTATAGTGTCTTCAATCAACGAAAATCTGAAGAGAACAATAGGACCTTTTCACTTACTAAATTCACACAAGCAAACCCTGTTCCAGTGCGGCAGATTACCCCTTATTCTAGCTAAACAGTTGGGCTACCAAATAATGAAGTTCCCCAATTCGGCAATTTTATCGTACCAACACACAAAAAGATGAAAAAGCTTGAAACTGCAATGGGTCGTACAGAGAACGTTACGTCACCTTGAGGAACCGGCCCCTCTTGTTCTCCCCGATATCGAAATAGAACACCTGCACCGCGCAATGAGCACAATTAAGCCACGCCAAAATTAGCAGCAACGGCATGGGAATCAGCGGCGGGACCGGGCCAATCGCGAAGGAAGCGGGGCCAGTACCTTGGTCTGGAGTCGCAGCTCCTTGCTGAAGGCGTCGCGCTCGTCGGTGCGGATGTAGTAGTCGAAGAGGTCGAGGAACCAGGCGACGCCGTCGACGGGGACGATGATGGTGGAGCGCGTGGCCGAGGTCTTCTCGGAGATCTTGAGGTACCTCCCCCGCGGGTTCTCCTTCAGATCGAAGTAGAACAGCTTGTGCTCGAACTGCAGCGTCTTGCTGACGAGCTCCACGTCGCCGCCCCCGCCAACGCCAACGCCGCCGCCGCCCGGGCCGACTCCGCCGCCCACCATGACACCTGCCCCGACTCCAACTCCACCGCCTCCTCCACCACCGCCGCCTCCGCCGTCCATGGCCGCCGTAAGGGGGTAGGGTTTTGGGGAACGGAGGTCGCGATTAGGGTTTGGGTTTAAACGAGGACGGAGGAGCTCGAGTGGAAGGAAGGGGATGTGAGGTTGGAAACGGGGATAGATCTCGAGGGGGGTTTACTCCGGAAACGGTGGGCGACCCGGTTCGGGGCTCGTGGAGGGGGATGACATGTGGGCCACTGTCTCCGTGGAGCCCATGGACCGGCGGGTGGGGTGGACTCGCGGCGGGCGGGATGGGCTGGGAGTGCTCGTGTGTGCGTGCTGTACCTGCGGATGCTGACCGCGCGCTCGTGGCGTGCCGGCGGCCCGGGACTGGCCGCTCGCTCTCTCACTGACATGATTGGACTGGGTAAGGTTTGGACACTTTTTATTCCCCTTTTGGGCTGCTTCTCTCGTCTCGGCTTCAGGAACATGATGATAAAGATCAGCTTGTCTGAAGCCGTAGCTCTGCGTAGAAATTAGAGCCAGTTTGGATTATTGACTAGTCCAGGGTATTCAAATAAATGCACTGGCTTTTACTCATTCAGTTTAAGTACTCCATCCGTTCATCAATAAGTGTTGCCATAAGGTACATGCTACAAGTTTGACTAATTTATAGGGAAAACATATAATATTTATATCCCCAAATAATTTTGTTAAAAAACTAGATCCAAAGATCTTTCCGATGATACTAATTACAGTATAATACTAATCAATTATATTTATTATTTATTAAAATTGCTGGCAGTTGTTTCTCGGGAAGCAAATAAGAGACATTTATTTAGGGACGGAGGGGGTAGTTGTTATTAGAGCATTTTCATCAAATTGACGAAAACCAATCTTTCTTCTATAATCAATTAAAAGGTATAATAATAATAATAATAATAATAATAATAATAAGAAGAAGAAGAAGAAGAAGAAGAAGAAGAAGAAGAAGAAGGAAGAGGAAGAGGAGGAGGAGGAGGAGGAGGAGATGATGATGACGACACACTAAACTCACTTTCTAAATCTCTTTCTCTAAACAATTTTTTCAATCATCTTTCTTACTTTCCCTCTCACTGTATTACTAGATTACGGGTTTCACACTGCCCCTGCACCTCCACGAAAAACTAGACAAGCCATCGCACCCCCTGTGTCGCCCATTGTCAAATCTCACCCACGTCAAGCGAGCCTCATGCCAGCGAATTATATACGCGGCGAGAATAGAAAAGGAGATATTTGTTCACGGACACATGAGTTCCATTATAAAAGGATGAGTATTTCTCAATCCTATAGAACATGTATATCTCTATACTATGTAATTTCGTCTTCTCATGTTCTATAATATACATGATTTTAAGGGTAAGCAGAAAGGAGATCTAAGGGAGATGCTTTTAGTCCCTTTCTAAATCTTAATCACCTAAACTTTTGTTGGATAGTCTAGGTGATCCAAACAGACTTTAGTGTGATCAACAAAAATCGAGTGCATAGGAAACTCATGGTTAATAGCTACTACAACTCTATAAGGGTGTAGTATTCGTTGCATGCATGTAGCCAACCTGTCCTTGGAATGTATGGCCGATTGTCTTTTATGTTGTTATAAAAAAAACTATCTTTTATGTTTAAATACTTTTATTTAATGTATTTCCTTTTTTATTTTTTAGGAAATGTGTTATGTTAGTTTTATTGAAACATTAGATCTAGTTTGAAACAAGAAAGTAACCTATGAGCATATCCAAGAGCCTCATGTTCAAAGTCCTAGTCAAATTTAAGGTCATTTACATACTCACTAGAACTTGAAATTTCCAACTTAGTGCTAATTATGTTATTAACATGCACCAAGCAATGTGGTGTATAGGGCTGGAATTATAAGCCAACCCATAAGTCTAAAACGATGGACTTGCTATGAGGGAAAAATACTATTGGAACGGTGATAAGCCAAGTTTAACAGAGGACTACTATTGGAGTATAATAATTACAAAAAGTAAATATTGTTATGCACTAATTTTTCAACCTTTTTTTTGTCTCATGGGACATGTTGTGCATATGGCATGGATAATGAAGCACTACCTTGGTAAAAATAAGCTGTGGAAACCATTTAATAGGTAGAAATATAGGAACTAATTCAAAAAAGTATTTTAGTCATTTGAATTGTTTTGAAATTTATTGGTATATCTATAATGTATACAAATATGTACTCACGTGCAAGTTGGGATGGCAAGCTGAAACTAGAAAAATTCAGACAAAATGACCACAACAGATGCATGTATGAATTTTTTACCTTTTAGTGCACATGCACCTGAATTTGTGATTTCGTACCTAATTTTTCTAGTTTGAGTTTGCATTTCAACTTTTTGCAAGTGAGTATATTTGCACACGCTATCGAGGTATCCACATATTTTTTTAAACAACCAAAATACGCTTTTTTGAATTGAGTTCCGAACCATTTCTCTATTGGTCGTATGTGAAACAAGAGTGGTGGTAACAGATTCAACAAGGCATCACTAAGAGCATCTCTAATAATTTTTTTTTTATATTTTATTTAGCAAATCTGGTGTTTTACCAACACGCAAAAAGATATACCAAGTAAAAACAAGTGCTCATCTCCAATTGTTGGCATAATTCACTTGTCAAACTCAGATCTAACTTATATCAAGAACCCGAGAGAGAACCAAAATTATGTTTATGTCCTTCCGCACCTTGAAAACTTACATCGTAAAACCCTAAGAGAGAAACAAAATTATGTGTATGCTCTTCCACCTCTTCTCGATATGGAGGGATACACGTGCGAAGTCGCTGGCGTATATATGCGCATGCAGAGATTTTTTTTGCCAACTTGGGATAAATGGTAACCTTGGGATGAGAAACTGTTGGAGAATATTTTTTCTATGTTTTTAAAAATATAAGAATGGTAATCTGGAACGGGGGCTGTTAGAATTGCTCTAAAGATAGCTAGTAGCAGAAAGGGTAGGGGAGCATGGCTAATTGGTGAATGTGACAGAGAAGGTAAGAGCATCTCCAACAACTTAGTATTTTAACTTGCTATCTTTATTTTTTGGAAAAATCACAAAAAAAACACTCTCCAACAACTCCTCAAATCAACTCCTCATTTATCCTAAGTTGCTATTCTTTCCTTCCCGCACGCGGACGCGACTTGCCATGGAGGTTTTAGAAGAGGTGGAAGGGTGAAAAAATAATTTTGTTTCGCGCCGGGGTTTTTCGATGTAAGTTTTTAAGAGGTGGAAGGATATAAACATAATTTTATTTTGCCTCGGGGTTCCCCGACGTAAGTTTGATCCGTGTTTGCCAAGTTGAAAGGTCCTAAATGGCTAGAGGGGGGTAAATAGCCTAATTAAAATTCTACAAATACACTAGAGCAAAGTGTTAGTATGACAAATGGCGTAAACGTGGTTTGCTCTAGCTCTACTTGTTAGACAAGCCACCTATTGACAATTATAGTGAGCTTATGATCTCTACTTGCCACGCAAAAGCTAAGTTGCTAGATTACTCCTAGGTGATCAAGCTATAGAGCTAAACTACACTAATGCTATCACTAAAACAAGAATGCAACAATGTAATGCAAGAGATAGGGTGATTGTTACCAATATCGGGCAAGAGATGAATGTATCAATCACAATATGAATACCAAAGAACACCAAGAAATCCAAGGGAGACAATGTGACACAAAGATTTTTCTCCCGAGGTTCACGTGCTTGCCGGCACGCTAGTCCCCGTTGTGTCGACCACCACTCGGTGTTGCGCGCGCTAATAGGCCTCCAATGCCTAACCCTCTACGGGTTCCGCTAGCAACTACCCTCAAGTAAGGTAACTCAATGACACGAGCAATTTATTAGAGTCACCTTTCGCGAATCTCCCGCGGGGAATAGGCGCAAGAACCCCTCACAAATCACCGGGAGCCGGCCATGAACAATCACCAACACGTGCCGGACCTCCACCGCAGCTCCAAGCCGTCTAGGTGGCGGCAACCACCAAGAGTAACAAGCAATCCCGTTGCTCAACGATCTCTAGTGCCACTAGATACTCAAACTCTAAGCAAATGCACTAAGATCACTCCCAATCTCACAATGGATACACAATCAAGCAAGAGAATGAGTGGGAGAGGTTTGCTTTATCTCACAAGAATGTATCACCAATGTAAATGTCCAAAAGAGTGAGCTAGAGCCGGCCAACCAGCTTATATAGAGGGGCAAGCCCTCATCCAACCGTTACACTGCGCTGGCCCTGACCGGACGCTCAAGACGGGGTGACCCGGTCCAGCGTCCGGTCGCACATAACCGTCCACGTGTACTAGCCGTTTGAATTCTAACGTTCGCGCCCAACGGTTAGCCTCACCAAGGCATGTATTTGTCCGACAACGACGACGCGCTGCGTCCTACGCCGTGGACCGGACTTGCCAACAAGTAGCGTCCGGCCGGCCACCGAGAGCATCCAGAGAGGTCCAAACTCGACCGGACGTGTCCGCTGCACCTTGACCGGACGCGCCTGGCGTCCGGTCCCACTTCGCTTCGGCTTCCACCCACGCCAAACACACACACACGACCGGACTTGGCACCGGAGTGTCCGGTTGCCAGCGTCCGGTCGTCCTTGAAAATGCACCGGACGACACGGCTTGACCGTACGCGTCCGGTTCCAATCGAGACAGCGTATGCACCTCCAGATGACCCCTTTTCTTCCGAAAACTTCCGAGTCCCACCTCGCAAGCTTGGCGGGAGGGTTTTACACCCAAACCCTATCAACCCTTGCTCTCATGTGCCAACACAAAAGTGTCTCTCCACTTGTGCACGTGTGTTAGCATTTTCAAATGAATTTTGCAAGAGTTTGTTAGCTCACTATGTCCTAATGCATATGCATGGAATAAGAACACCTAGTGGCACTTGATAACCGGTTTTGCATTAAGATCACCCCTCTTAATAGTACGGCTATCTATCCTAAATACACTCACATCCTCTATGGTGTCTTGAGTGCTAAAACAAAATGGCCCTATCAATTATACCTTTGCTTTGAGCCCATTTTATTTTTCTCTTTCTTCTTATCCAAGTTGGAGCACTTGATCACTAACTTTTGGTATTCATCACCAACACCATGATCATCTCCATGTCTCCAACACTTATCATGGACCATCCTTTCTTATGCTACACACACTTAGCCACAAAGGATTAGTCCCGAAGGTTTCATCAATTATCCAAAACCAAACTAGGGCTTTCACAAGTGAATTATGCCAAACTATTGGAGATGAACTCTTTTTTCACTTGCTATATATTTTAGAGAGTTGCCAAATCACAAGATTTACCAAGTGAATTTTGGCACTCTCTTGGAGATGCTCTAACTAGAGGTTGAGAAAGATGTCCCTCGAGTTGAATCACCGTCTGATGCCATGCAATCTCTTTTATTTATCTACTACTACTACTTTTTTTTTACTACTAGCAAAAATACCCGTACGTTACAACGGGAGAAAAAAATATATCTCAAGACCTATGGACTCTTATTCAACTCAAAAGACCACCTCGCCTTCCATTATTGATTACTACATCTCAAATATCCGTATGTTACAACAAGAGGAAAAACATTATCTCAAGACCTGTAGACTCTTATTCAACTCAAAAATCACCTCACCTTCATCCGTACCACACCATACACGACTATGTGGAACAATAATGTTAACATGATATCATAATATTTATATTATTTTCTTTAAATATGTTAAAATCTAAAATATTTTGACTTAAGATAATTCTAAATGTTGTTTTTATTTGGGTGGAGTGAGTATAAGAAAGAGTACTAAAAAAACAGAGTATATATTTGGCAAAAGTGCAGGGGCTAGATTATAAAGTACACATGCATATATTGCGAACTCAATCATGTTCACGTGGCGTATGAGCCTACTTATAAGTCTAACCGAATAGTGTGTGATTTATGGGCTTTGAACCAGTAGTGGGATGTGGTTGCAGTCCATCGTGGACCTATTCTATAATGAAGGTGTACTGAGATAGATGTCCTAATTCTAATGTATCTATATGTATAGATATGGTATATAACCATTTTATTTTTTTAAAAAGGAACTGCCGTTTAATTCTATATTGATGGCATCATGTTGACATCATCAAGCTAATGAGGAACCCATTCAAGGCGGTGCCAGGCGATTTCGTCCAGGTCCAGCCGATGCTGCTCCCGCACTCACAGTGTCCTGCCGATGTTGCGTAAGCGCAAGCGCCACCCACTGGCCACCGCGAGGAGCCGCCCCGCGCTCCTGAACCCTCCTGCGCGGGCTGTAGCGATTGTGCGGGTGCTGCTGGGCGACGACGGGTGGACGCACTTCTGCAGCCGGTTGCCGGTGATCAACAATTTGGTGATAAATAAAATTACTTTGCTTCTTTTTAGTAGTCTTTGCCCTTCGCCCACGAAGGCGGCCACACGCGCCGGACCATCGCGGCCGCGCTCTCGAGCATGGCACCGTGCAGCTCACCAGTCGCACGTGAAACTCGGCCACCGCTCACCCGTTGACTTGTGGACATCGCTGCTCCGCTCACCCGTCGCTTTTGCAGCTCGCCCGTCACAGATGCCACGGCTTGCCTGCTGCGCGCCGCCTTGTCACATGTAGAAGAATTATAAAATAAAAGATCTTTTTAATTTACTACTAGGGTGGGAACCACGTGATCCTTCTTTCTCCTTAAGAGCGTCCCCTGCTCTCGCTTGTAGACACTAGCTCACGCACCACTCATCCGCTGCTGCTTCTATTTGGCTTCGAGCACCTGTGGTCGGTAGCTCATGCGGGATCATTGCCCCACAACCTTAACAACAAAGGCTCTTGCCAACTACTTCGGCGTCCTCTCCGCAAATATGCTCGTGTGTTGCTACAAGAGAAGGGTTGTGTGGTTGAGAATCATGTTATCCTTCTTCCTCCTTGCCAGCGCCGCCCTGGCTCTCGCTTGCAAACACTACCTCACCCCACGCTCATCCGCGTCCCTTCCATTTGGCTTCGAGCACCCGTGGTCGGCGACTCACATAGTATCATTGCCCCACCAACCTTAACAACAAGGATCTTTCTAGCTACTTCGGCATGACACCCACTCCGCTAGCATTTGCGTAAACCACCATATCCCACCACCTCGGCGGGCGGTGCCCACGTCAATCATCTCACACCCCATCACCACTGTATTGCACCACCAACCCAAACCTCTTGTACATCTGTCGATGATTGAATTCTTGCATGGAACCGTGACTCCTGGTGCCAGGTGGCTCTTCTTTCTCTCCTGCAGGGCGCGAGCGCAAATAGGGAAAAATAAAAGTAGAAAACCACACAAAAAAACAGTCCATCTAGAAAAGAAAATAACAAAACATAAAAATGTGTCGATAAAATACTCGTATTTTCCGATAACATGTAGATTTTGCACGTCTCACCAATCCAATATAGACTCTTAATAGATTTTTGTTTATTTTGTTAGCATTTTTGCTTGTAAGTTGCCATGGAACCCATATATACATCTTATAATGAGACTATGTCATTGTTAAATGTGAATTGCGGTTGCTTGTATAAGCACCAGATGGAGGGCGTGAGTGTATTATGGAAAATAATAGATATGACTCATAACATATTTATTATTATTTTTATATTTTTAACGGCATCCCGTACTCTCGTGCATTTTATATATTCTAGAGCCATTTTTTCTGTCATCGTAGTCTCCGCGCCTCCCTTCCTACCACAAATGTCCACGCATTTGGCTCATAGCCTATGGAAATTGATTAAAGCGATTAGAGTGTCCGTATCCAACAACTATAGGATTAGGTTGGACAAAAATAGATACAGAAAAAAAATAGAACGCTAGGAGAAATGGATATCGGAACAAAACAGCAGACGCCGTCCGACATGAAAAAAAAAAAAACTAACCGTGAATCTGAGTCGATCTCTTAGTTGGACGAAAAAATTTTGTATTTAAATTTTGCTTTAGTCTATAATAATTGCAAATAAGTTTGTGTGTTTCAATAGAAGGAATGTCATTTGTCTGAGTATTGTATTTAAAATAATAAAAATAATCTTTAATTGTTTCATTATAAATAAATAGTTTAGATGAAAATATTTAATCGTGCTTCGGTCCGGCCAAAGAGTCCTAAAAGAACACGTTACTGCTCATGTTTCTGTATTCTGTATGTCTCCCAGTCTCTTCGTTTACTAAACAAACTTGCATGCAAGATGAATAAAAAATGAGATTAAAAAAATGCTTCGGTCTTTAATATCAATAGCAAATAAGTGTCCATGCTCAACAGGAGGAAAATAATCTTTAATTACTTTTAATATAAATAAATACTTAGGATCACTTTAATCTAGCTTCTATCCAGTCCAAGAGCCCTAAAAGAACACCTTAATGCTCATGTTTCCATATGGTCCCTTCGTTTACCAATCGAATTAATCCTGCATGATGTATCTTCTCTTGGATGTCATGTGTATGGTTAAATTGTTGGCCGCCAAAATTGCTTGCAAACGGGCTCGTTCAATCGTTCAACGGCCTCTTTTCTAATTGATCACGGTATGGAGAGTCCATGTTTGATTGAACTGCGTATCAGCTAAACCTCATCGAGTCCAAACGACGAACCAACTACATCATGGAATCAGACTCCATCTCGATCATCGATAGGTGTAACCTACTCTAATTCGTATGAGCATGGATCATAGAAATCTGGATAGCGAGGGGGGTGGACAAAAAAATAGATGGACGAAAAAAAATGGATGGATGAAAAAAGATGGGCTGAAATTTTGCCTCTTTATTATTAGGTAGAGATAAAGATATGGATCGGGACTTTAAAAGCTCTCCCCATGGTTTAATATTGGAGATAAATAAATTTAGGAATTGAAATTCCCTATTTGTGTGTTGTCTTAATTACTTTCCACGTGAATTTTTTTAGAGAAAAATACATGCAACAAGGAACTAATATTGGGTTGTGTTTTTTTCTTTTTGCGTTTATGTTACCGTATCTGGCCTGGACTGTTTTTTTCCCTCTTCTTCTGCTACTGTTTTATCGTCTTATGTGTCCGGACCTATCCTATCCTGCCACGTTCTTCCCGATGCTCCTATTTGATATTTAATTATTTTTTCTATTATTCCTATTTGAGTTAGATTTTTATTTTATTCATACTACTAAGGGATCTATTTGGATTAGAATTATAATTCCTAGCTATCAAGATCAAAGGGATCTATTTGGATTAGGATTAGATTCCTAACTATCTAGGTTACTTCGATGATTCTTTTATAAAAAGAGAGGGTCATATGTATAGAAATAAGATAGCTTCCACATTTATAAAATTAGTTAGAGGAGGGTCGAACCAAAATTTTGAAGGGAGAAACTCTTGTATACCCCCATCATTCACCCCCTGGCAGCTCCCCCGTAAAGGTCTACCGGATGTCCTCCATCCAATCAGAGACCCGCTCCGCTTCCTCAGGCCACGCGCGGCACGGTCCATCACGAACCAATCAGGCTTCCCGCTCGCTCGGTTACCTGGGCCGCCGGGCGCAAAGGCGCACACGCTCTCAGCGAAACCTGCCTCCAATTTTTTCTCTCCCCCTCGCCACGACGCGTCACGACGACGAAGGTTGCGCGGCATCATCCCGACGGCAGAGGCAGCAAGGCGTATCGGCACACCAACCGACGGGCGCGGGCATGGCCAACAAGGGCGAAGGCGGCGTGGCGCGTACATCAAGGGCAAAGCCGGCGCGGCGGCGTGGCGCGTACGTTGCCCCAGGATGGGCGCGGCTTCTCTGCCGGCGGCGCTCAGTCACAGTCGGACGCGACGCCACCGTCGGTCATGCCGCTGCCACCTCGACGCCGCCATCAGACGGGCTGCTGCCGGACGTGCGGACACGCTGCTATCTCCGCGGACTATCCCGCTGACACCACTCCTGCTTCGTCAACCCGGGTCTGCTGCCGCCATCCGTCACCCGCCCACCCAAGCAGACCGCCAAGATCGTCGACCACCAAGCAGACCGGCAAGATCGTGAACTACCTCGGCCGATCCTTTGTTCCTCACGAGCGGGGCATTTGTTTCCTTACTAACATCACCTCTCCTCATCTTGGGATACAAAGTACGCATGTAGGGCCATGTGAGTGGGATCTACTCATGTACACGAATGTAAGTTGCTTGCATTTGTGGAAATCTTCACGCTCACGTTCTATTCGACAAAATGCCAATGCGTGAGATGCGATTGTCTTCAGTTGGCCAAGGCCCAAGGGTAGCATTTGCTTTGAAATAAGTTGTGCAATTAATTTATATGGAATAATAATACTGTGACTAGATAGACAAATTGGAAAAGGCAATACACGATAAGAGACTTAGTCTGAAGTTCATAAAAAAATGCCTATTTGCTTGCCATTCTGTCATGTAGCAAGTCCATGTTATCACAAGAAAAGATTATGTTGACGACAAAAAAGACCTTCTATAACTACATTTATCTATGGCTTTAGTAACTATACGACTCTAACTACTCTAGATCAGACCTGTTGATGAAGGTTGTAGCATGCACATAAGGACATTTGACTTAAGTTTCAAATGGCTTCTCTAAAATTTCAGGAATAAACATGTGTAATGCTAAAAGGTTTTCTTTATTGACACTACATGCAAATCTGATGCTCATTAATATGCTCATTAATTTTGTTGTGTGTTGAATAATTTGTTTCCTTCTCTGAGTTCTGATTTCGTTCTATGTTGTCTGTATTGAAGTGAGCAGAGCATTTCTGTGCAGGTTCTCCTCTTTGTCTCATGCTCCATTTCTTGTATAGCATTGACATTAGGTGACCAACAGTCACGGTGATTTTTGAGGCACTCGAACTAATTCTGGTGACCAGGTAATTTCATTGTGCATTGTCTCAAACTACTCTTCAGGCACATCAATTCATCTTTTAATTTTGTAAATACTGAGCTTCATTCTTTCATGTTTTGTTGTAGATGTAAACTATTCTAAATATTTTATACTGAATTTGATGTTTTACATGAGGTATCTTCAAGGAGAACATATAGCAAGAAATGGATTCAGTTAATCAAAAGTTGAGCTTTATTGGCAAAAGAGGCTCTGAACTAGAGGCTGAAAAGAAACTTGCAGCTGCTACAAGAAACATTTAAGGAAGCAGGAAGGATAGAAGCAGTAGCAAAGCTCTTAATAATTCTGAAAGGAAGAACTGCATTGTAAGTTGGAAAAGTTGCTAGTGATCTAGAGATTATAGAAAGGGATAGTGTAGCAACTACAAACAAGATACAGAAATGCAAAGGGCTTATTGTACTAAAAAGAGAGTTAGCATTGAGCCATTACAAAAGACTTCTCTTAGACGTGCTATTGCTACAGCAGAATTGATCGCTGTGACTAAAACAGATGATAATGAAGAAGTTGAGTTACTGCATAAAGAAGCTGAAGCTGCAGAGTCTAAGTGGAGGACTAAAAGTTCATGTTTTAGCATGTATTCCCTACAGCATTCATAACAAATTCAATAGGGCAACACTTGGCAGAAATTGCTGGTTAATTTGGTCTATCTTTTTTCAGAAGTTAAAGTGGACAGTGGATTTGCACAGTACATGCCTATCCATTGTACTGTGATAAAAATTTTACTTGGTTGTTTCGATTCACATCAAAGCTTCAAATTATGTGTTAATTATTCTTGTTTCATACAGATCGATGATTTGTTATAAAACAAAATTTTATGAATGCCACACTCAAAGTATCATCTTTTTTGTAATAATACAACACACTCAAATTTAAGTTATCGTTGTATTAACTTTTTCCCGTTGCAACGCACGGCACGACACGACCCTAGTGAATAATAAATGCCCTAGCTTCATCTCATATTTTCTTAGAATTTGTCGACATGTAAAATATGGGATACATGCGAGGTCGACTAGAATAAAGGGAACAATTTGTTTATCTAACTACTTACATCATGGTCATTGTTTATAAACTTCTATTCCAAACAAAACAAGGTCACGATTGTAGATCGCTTCAGATATATGACTCGAGATATATGACTTTGATATAAAGGTCTTCACCTAACTTCGCTTAAACGGTTATGAATTTTACTATGTGTACCTATATTAGAGACAACTCTAGATTCAACCATCTCTACAAATCGATTTTATATATAGAGGTGGTTCTAGACGTAACCACAAAAAAAATTGACTTTTAGAGGGCATTTTAATAGAACCACCTCTACTAAAAAATATTGAAGGACCAAATTTAACGACTAGAGGAACTTTAATTTTTTTTTTGAAACTTTCAACCACTATTCCTAAAATTAGCCCTAGAACATGAGCACTCACAGCCACAACGAGAAATCTACGAGTCAATTGGTGACTGGGTATCTCCAGCGATGATCGAGAGACATAGTGGGATTCTCAAAATGAGGCCGAAAAAACTAATGCAAAAAGACGGAGTACAAGCAGTTTAGAGAAGAGAAAAACCTAGCAAGGATGAAAGAAAAGATTGACAGGAGGTATGGCTTGCTTGAGGGACAATCCTCTCTTATTTATAGACTTCATTACACATCCCAAACTACCCCTAGATACATAGAGAGAACTACCTAACCCATCCATAGGCATTGTGGTACAACTCAAAGTGTTAGTGATCCAACAGCCACCACGTCTTTCATGAGGTAGCTTCACTTCGACATGAATTCCTCGATGCCGCCACGCACAGTCCGTTCGTCTTGAAACCTCTATTAGGGTTTTGAGGCCCAAGCCCAAAAACTGTCGGTTTTAAGGCCCAAATCATCAAACCAGCCCGTGAGTACTATACTCCGTATGCATTCCTCGTCACTCAACACGTGTCACTGCCATCCTCGACCGGTGAGCCGCCAAGTCCTCCTGAGTTGTCAAGAGGAAAGGTTTGGTGGTGTTGTCCGCTCTCGCATGCTTTGCCTTGTGACTCCAATCGTACCTTAGCTTGTTATGGCTTTGACACCGGGCGATGGATGGGTCTCCTCGACCCTCCTCTGTTTGGTTGCTCTCTTGTGACTGCAATTGGTGCACCACCGCCTCCATTACATTCACTAGACCCATGCTCCTCTTCATGCGTCGCCCATCTCCTCTCCTTAAACGGCATCACGAGCGCGCAAGCCACGAACGACCGCGCACGTCGCTACCTAGCCGTGCCCGGCGCCGCGCGCATGTACGTACGTTTATACTTCGCTCGCCTATACCACTACCCAGCAGACCGCCGTGCCATCTCAGATCAGAGACAGAGAGAACCGGCCGGCACCGGCAGCGGCAGGTAGTGAGCTCGATATCGCTCTTCCTGGTGACGTCAGTTGAGTTGCCCCTCGCCTCGGCTCGTTCCACGAGACGATGCGCCGTCGCGGGCTCCCCCAGCTTCTGCCACGGCGTCGCCTCCACGTCCACGGTGCAGCATCAGCTCCACGGCAAGGGGCTGGTTGCCGCCGGCGGCAGCGCGGCGGGCGCCGCAGCATCCTCGTCCTGCGATACCGTGCCACCGTCGGTGGTTGGTTCGTGCGTGGCGGAGACCGAGGTCAGCGGCACCGGCACAGGCACCGGTGGCGGCGATGGTGGTCCGGCGCCGGCGGTCACGCTTGAGCAGATGATCCTGCAGCTGGACCTGGAGGAGGAGGCCGCCAGGAAGGCGCGGCGCTTGGCGGCGGGGGGAGGGACGTCGACGGAGGAGGGCTGGTGCCCACGCCGGATGTCCTGCGTCGACGGCGGCGGCGGCGGCCAGGGCCCGGCCGACCACGTGCTCCGGTCGGCGCGGGACGCGCTGAGCCAGTACCCGCGCTTCTCGCTCGACGGCCGGGACGCCATGTACCGCGCGTCGTTCAGCGGCTTCTACGAGGGCATGGGCGGCGGCCGCGCCGACCGCGAGCCGGCGAGGGCTTCGGTGTGCTGCGCCGCCGGCGCGGGGTGCGCGGCGCTCGCGTGCAGCGTGGGCGGGTACGAGATGGACCTGGAGCGGACGCTGCGGCTGCCGGCCACCGTCGCCGGGGAAAGCGTGGTGTGGTGCAAGCCCGGCGTGGTGGCCAAGCTCATGGGGCTGGACGCCGTGCCCGTGCCGCTCCGGGGAGGGGCTCCGCCGGAGGAAGGCGACCGGGCGGCATCCCGTGGCCGCAGCTTGTGGCGTCAGGAAGCAGAGGCCGCGGAGGACGACGGGGCAAGACGAGCTGGCCTTGCACAAGGAGAAGCTCTTCATGGCGTTGCATGGCTACGATCTTGTTGGGACCGACAGGCGTCATGCTGGGGACCTCCAGTCGTCCGGCGTGGGGCCCGATGCTGTCGGTGCCATGGACGCGGACGACGGCGATGGCTGGGAGTCCCGGCTTCGTCGTTGACAGGAAAGTAGAGAGTGTTACGTTGATGTACGTCGTTACTTGGCTACCTCTTCTTTTAGGATGTGTGGTTGCCTAGAACTTAAAATCGTATAGAACTGTGGTTATATATATGTACTATTTATATATAGTTTCTCACATGAATAACTGAATAAGTATAATCCTTGTAATATTGTCCAGTTTAGTGGAAGAGACGCATGCATTTCACGTAAAATTAATATGCAGGAATTTTTCGTGTACTATACTACTACCACCACCACCTAAGATGCTCCTTGAACTCATTAAAGTTTCAATAATCATTTAAGGTCTTCAATTTGAAGGTAAGAACTACTAGAAATTGGGACTTCAATAGGGGAAAAACAAATGGGAATCCTAACTTTCAAAAGTTGAAAGCCTCCACTAAGAAGGCAGGAATGGGTTGATTCATCACATTCCCACTAATATAGTATATGTTTCGTATGCGGAAATAGATTGATTGGTTGATCCATCACCATCTCATGCCTCACAGTCATATGGTTATCTAGGGATCACAATAGGTTAGGCTAGCTACAAGTAGAGTAAACACATACCCGCACTACATTGTACCTAATGGATAAAATTTTGTATCTATACCCACACTGGTGGGTGAAACTTTGCGCATATATATACCCACAGGGTGTTCCACCTACAAATACTCCACTCACCCATGTGTAAATTACTATCATTAGTAGAAAGAAGAAATAGGACCCCTTGTATTTTAAGCACCCACATCACATGCTACCGGTTGCAACGATAGGGTGTGTAGGAGTGGAGCACCCCGTGGTTTGGATTGTCATCCTTGTGGATTACTTAATACAAAGGAATGTGTTTGTTCTGTTACAATTGACGAGATGATCTTATGCATGATGGACTGCTCCATTTTAGGTGGGGTCATTTCTTAAACCAATCACTTCATAAGAAAGTGACCTTTAGCTTGAGTGAAGTTCAAAAGTATTAGGAAATTTGAGCCACGCGTAGCAGACAAGGTGCCAATCGCAAAAATTATTGATACTCTGAGTGAAAGTCAAATTAGCGGTGTCAAATGGCATATGAGGTTTTGGGCTTATGTGGTTTTCTTTTCTTTGTTAGTCTTAGTTGGGATGATAATGTTGGTATTATATGCCAATGGAAAAGCTCCATGTCCAAGGAGCAAAATGGTGAGGACTGAGGACCAACCAAATTTGGAGACAACGTACGCTCATTTCAAGATCCAAACATCATAATCTTCAATTGATAACCAATCTCTTATATAACTCAGATTCTGTTATAAAAAAATGGTATAATTAGATTCATGTTTGTAAACTACTTTCGTATGGTTATGGTTCTGCTACAAATAATATAGTTTAAGAGAAGCCAAGAGTCTATGTGTCTTTTCGGCAACTACGTCGAGAGTGCCGAGTCAAACTAAGTCTTGTATTTTGAAATGGAGTGAGTGAAAGACAAGACTAATGCCTATTCTAGGGGTCCAATACAGAGCAGTTGGCTTATTTTCATAAGAAAGCTTCAGTGCCAGTGCCCATGAATTAGTGTGTTTTCGCTTTACTTTATTTCTGTAGATATGTTTTTAAGCTACCCGGCTATCATCTTGGTTGAATTATAACGTCCCTAGATATATACACTTCTTGATGTGTTGTGTCACACATGGAACACACAAAAGATCCGTCATAGAAATTGATGGACGGCTGTACCACACTTCCAATTCGAAGCTAATCATCAGGGCAATTCTCTCTCGAGGAAAAAAAAAAGAAGGTCTTCATGGCCTGCTACCAATCCTCTTGACTTCTACCCAAAGTTTGCGTGAAAAAAAGAAGATCTCAACAGCAGGACATAAACTTTCTCACCCAGTGATCATCATATATTCGAGGTGGTTGCCAGAAAGGATCTAGTCAGTGGGGCTGAGCTTTCTATCTGCTTGGTCGGTGAGAGAACATTTTCAGGCGCCCAGATCGAGCTCGATTCCAGCCTAGCTAGTACAGTATATACTAGTATTCATGTTATGCTGAACAGTGTGCTGTTGGACATTGCTGTGTTAAAGCTGCTTTGATCCAAGGTAGAATTCATCTCCACATTTTTCATTTATTTTTTTCGTCATTTATGTCTCGAACAAAAGGATATTCCGTACGAGCGCCCCTGACCAAATAAGGGGATCCACGGTGCTCCGCTTAAAAATGTGCTAAAGACATGCCACCTCATAGATTCAAGGATGTGAAAAAGATATATAGTTTGGCCAGAAATATCAAAGTTGTATCTTGAAAAGTTGAAAGAATGATCTTCACAAAGTAAACAAATGGAGATGACACTCGTTGGATGTTCCCATATTATTGGGGCTAGGCTGTACTATCAAAATAACCAAGCTGGAGCAATTAAGCTGCAGGATACATATCTGATCCAAAATAGTGCATTGGAATGATTGTTACTATACATTTATTGCAGATTAACCGGAGCTTTCTTTCTCCCTTGATACAAGTGATAGTAGCACAAGCCAGTACATTCCCCCCAGCCAATGTAGGGGGCAACCAGCATGCTTGCTGCAACTTTTGCTTGTCTCGAACATCAACCTCTGCTGACTGGAGGTACCATATGGTATTTGCATCGGCATTCTTGTAATAATACTCTATTTCTTCTTAATACAAAGACAATATGTACACTCGTGCGTATTCGAGAAAAAAAAGGGTATATAGCATCTGCAATGCGGAGCGGCTTGCATCGAGACATCTTGTACGTAGGGTTGGGGATAGCATTTTCATATTGCAAATTAAAAACAAATAAGTTTGGTCTCGAGTGATGGTAAGATTTCCTTAAAAACTCATTCCAGTTGCTAGCTTTCTTCTCTGTGTTATTAGTACGTTCGTTTGTATGTACGTAACTTATCCCCCAACCCCATGCCTTCTTTATGGTTTACACTCATCCGAGGGCAAAAGAGCAATAACCATAATCTTTTTTCAGAAAATGAAAAAAATAAAAAAGAATGTCCGTGTCTTTACGCCCACTGAAGGCTCAAACGTGCTTGCCAGCGAGAGACAGGGAAGACAGCAAAAGATTCCAGGCCGTGCATAAGGGGGTAGTGCATGGGTAGTATGCCCATGATCATACGTACGATTCCTGTGGCCCATAGTACAGAACTTGTATCTTACTAGTATCTCCCAAGGTCTATAAAGGGATCAGTCGCTATCATCTTTCTGTGCAAAGGGAACGGTTTGATAGGTTAATATGGGAAAGTTGTAAACGATCTGTAAGGGAAAGCACACAATAAAAAACCTGTTCCACGGATTATTAGGTGAAAATAGTTTAAGACGAGAAGTTATACCAATAACTATATGTGATTATTGTTAACATTCATATATCTATGTTTTGTTGGACAGCAAAGTACATATGCAGATGCGGTCCCTTGGTGAATAAGGCATATAAGGATAGCGACAGGCCAGATCACTCCAAAGGATCAATGGGCCCTCGAATTATTTGTCCACAGTTTGGTCACCGGTGAAACTACACAGTTGAGATCCACAATCAAGACCCTCATTTATGTATGTCCTTGCTCAATTTGCCTCACCGGAAGAAATTTTATATGCTAATAATAATGACTTTTCGTATGTCCATGCTTCTCCGACTTGCACATAAAAGTATTCTTGCGAGACAAACCCGTGGCGGAGTTTCAGGATCACAGTCCACAAGGAATTTCCGTCCGTCTCTTAAGACAAACTTTGGAAGTTCCAGACATCAGACATGGATGGCACTCTTAGTATATGCTACAAGCATTATACAGCGATGCCTCGCCCTGACACCACCCAACTAGGGTTCATCTGCACCCACGACCTATTGCCACTCCGCTCAGCTCAACACTCTGGGGGCAATTGCAAGGCAAGGCCATACATGAAGCGATGTACCATGGACGTGCCTGGTCAATGGTCATCCGCAGTAGCTGGGGGCATCTTTTGAAGGGACTAATCAATACCTTGTCACATCCTCACAGTAGTCCGTAGTTCCTGCTGACTTCATCTGCAGGCCAGGTACAAGTACAAACACGGAAATGGCGGGCACGATGCTGCACTGCTGCTACTAGCACGGCACCATTCCATTGAAAAAAAATTAGCACGGCCTTTTTAAGTACTGAGGCATGGTCACAAGCTGAATCAGAATCCAACATCTTCACGCACAGCCCCACCTGTTGATCATCTGAAAAGTTCAGCATGGCACATGGTTTGGTGAGCTTTCCGATGACAGCTGAACGGGAATGATTTCGCTAGCCAAGCATACTTCCAACCATTAAACATTGTCGCCATATGGCATGGAATACAATCTATCGTGGGCTCAGTTATACTCTAATCACCATCCTCTCTCTCTCTCTCTCTCTCTCTCTCTCTCTCTCTTCAGTCGACCCTCTGTCTCTCTCTCCCTCGTCCTCACCACCTCTCTGACACAAACACTGACCTGGGTAGTGACTACTGTCCTGTTGTGGCACTGATTGTGACTGAGTTTGAGCTCCCTTGATCACAGAATCCCATGTATGGCGCACATGCTTTCTTTCGTCAGCTACGTTCCCTCTGTGTCTTTAACATAGCCGAAACAGCAAGCTCCATGACCAGTTGTTCCAACTATTCTATTTCTAGCTGAAGGGCTCCTGAGGGTACCAAGCTGCCATCCATGGCGGATTCTACTGTCGAGGCTCCAAATGCTGAAGCCAACAGGAGGTAATAGCCTAGTCACATACTCTCAAGTGATTTGCTCTCAGCCCTTCATTGGTTGTGCCGGTTTGGGAACTGTTTTCTTTGATGGGGACATGGTGATGGATATGGGGCACAGAATCCCCAGTCTTCAAGGGTGAAAAGAGATATTGTGAGCTTCCTTCTCTTCCAATGCTCCAAGCCTTGCTTCGCACTCGAATTGCTTTGCAAGGAGAAGCGATGGATCATTCACTCAATCTTGCTTCATGATCGTTCCCACATTATTTAGCCTTGGAAATGCGGGTGGTTGGACGCCTTCAAGTAGAACTGACCTTTTCTTGATAGGTGATAGAGACCTGGGAACTCCAAGCTGGTCTTAAGCAATGTATGGGGCGGCTATGGGCTCTCCGGAGGCAGCTCCCACATCCCATATTGTGCTCTGCAGACATTTGACCGAGCATGGAAGTGCAGGTACGAACTAAGAACACCTTCTTCTCTTGTATAGATATATTTTCTTTTTATTTCTGCTTTTTCGCCGTCTAGTCTTCGAGTCTGACAAAAGCAAAAAAATGGTCAGAAAATTGATTGGAAAATCATAGCAAAAGCCTTGGATGTCAAATAGAAGTAGTAAGCTTAGACCTGCTGAAACAGTCGAATTCGATTTATGTCTGACTTCAACAAAACACTGGTCTCTCTCTTTTTTGGTCTTCAATCTTACAACTTCATTCCAAAATGATAGGCAGTATCACCAGTAGATAAGGAAACCAGACCAGAAAGATAGAGTAGAAATTCTGGTTCATTCTGCCCGCTTTGCATAATACCGAACATGGATGGCAAATCAGGGAAAACAGTGCAGAGTCTGCCTGATACACTGTCATCCCTGATGGGGCTCAACAAGTACCTCACACCCAGCTGGATTGAATCGGTGTCTCACATCATCGAGGAGTTGTCACCAACCAAACCAAAGAAAGTAATCGCTCACACGGCTCAAAATATTTGTCCTGATGATACAGAATCAGATGCTAAAGTTGCAAAGATTCAAGGTACACAGTTCTAACACTTCCCCTCAACCTCTAGATATTTCTGAATAAACTATTTTTGCTGAATTCTCGACTAAAGCAGATAACACAGCAATAAAGTTCTCATATCTTCTCTTTGTTGAATGTTGACAGAGGAATTGGATTTGCTGAATGCTAAACTAAAGCAGATAACACTGCAAAAGAGGCAATCACTAAATAACTATTTGGATCTCAAAGGTTGAACTTTCTCCTCGACTTTTTGTGTTTGGCTTGATAAATATAAATGTCACTAAATGTAATGGAAGTTATTAGAGTTCTGTTAGTTGATATGCATCCATTTTCCAGGAAATATAAGGGTGTTCTGTCGTGTAAGGCCTTTTCACCATGAAGAGAAATATCAATCCAGAAATCTGTTCACCCTGGATGAGAGTAATGTATTCCTAAAAGTTGCTGAAACCAAGATAAAGCAATACAAGTTTGACAAGGTTTTCAACCAATGCTCAACACAAGGTATAGCAGCTTTGCATTTATAGGAACTGCAATGTTGAAGTGAATAATTTGAATGCAAATCAGGTTACAATAGCGTGGTTTCCAGGTGATGTATTTGCTGAAGTTGAACCAGTGATAAAATCAGCTTTAGATGGCTATAATGTTTGCATATTTGCCTATGGTCAGACAGGAAGTGGAAAAACTTATACCATGGTAAGCTCTGCTCATTCTAACTCCTTATCTCATTCATGAAGAATAAATGAAAAATAAAAAGTCCAAACAAATCCAAACTGGCAGAAATTTAATATTTTGATTTTACAATCCATTACCACTTGAATCAGGAAGGCAAGCCTACAGATCTAGGTGTCATACCACGTGGGATTCAAGCACTGTTTGATCGAACTTCAGAGAGCAACAGAAGGTTTCTGTTCACTTTCAGTATGCTCGAGATATATATGGGAAATTTGCGAGACCTGCTAGTTCCAGGAAGCAAGACACAAGGTTTCAAGAAAGTACCAAGGTAATTTGGAACTTTATCTTAAAATGTTGGAAGGACTACCTTGTTGCAAAACAAGGGTAGTAATGAAATCTCTTTGACAGTCTACAGACTACAGATGGGAAAATAATGTAAATATTATCCGGTCAATGTTGATATTTCTGGAAAACTTAAAAATACCACCCTCTGTCCCAAATTATAGGTCGTTTTTGGTTTTCTAGGTATATGCTATGCACCTAGATATACGATATGCCTAGATACACAGTAAAAGTTGTGTATCTAAAAAGCCAAAACAGCTTATAAATTGGAAACGGAGGGAGTATATAACAATGCTACTGTAGTGCACTTGTGTTCTAAGGCTACCTAGTGGTCCCTCACAACCAAGAAAAATGAACAGGGCCATTAAAATGTTGCATCAACGCATAGGCAACATATCAGTATGCTGAAAAATAAAGTGTGACAATCCAGCAATCGTCAACTCAAGAGACAAAGACATGAATTGGAATTGGTATAGGTGGTTCTTGTACAATTTTGTTGGTGCAGGTTAACTAACTGACATACATATGTGAACACTTATCACCTTTTCATTTTTTTTTTTTTTTCATTTGTTGGAAGTAAACAACTATTCTGTATACAGCCTTTCCATCAAAACAGATCCTGATGGTGGCATCGAGATTGAAAACCTAGTGGCAGTTACTGTCAATAGTTTTCAAGAAGTGAAAAGACTATATGAAGTGGGGACCCGCTTTAGATCAACAGCTTCCACTATGGCTAATTCTACATCAAGCAGATCTCACTGGTAATCTTTTTTTTATTTTACTGAAGAAAAATCCTTACTACTATAGCAATTGAAAAGGCACCAGCCATGGCTGCATCTGACTGAAAGAGACCCTGAATCAAAAGTGCATGCTTACTGAAACCTTATTATGCTTGGATAGGAAAGTGGCTGCTTTATTGAAAATACCATGGAAGAATTTCTATAGTGAGGCCTTATACTCTTCCTTATGTGCAACAGTTTGATTCGTATTTCATTGACCTCATTTGACGCGCCAGAGAGAAAAAGGGCAAGAAACAAATTATGGATGATTGATCTAGGTGGAAGTGAAAGGCTTGTAAAGACAAAGGCAACTGGGAAAAGACTCAAGGAAGGAAAAGCCATAAATCTGTCACTGTCAGCCCTAGGGGATGTGATAGATGCGCTACAGACCAAAAAATCCCACGTCCCTTATAGGTACATAAAATCCCTAATATACTGGTGTTTGGCAGTTGTCACAACAGATTTTTATTTTCAAAAGAATGATACATGTTCAACTTCTTAATTCTCAGGAATAGCAAGCTCACACAAGTTCTTAGAGATTCTATAGGTAAGTAGCACATCACTAACAGTTCCAGAAATGCAGAAAAGTTGCTGCTTTCTTATTCTGCAAAATCAGCTTTCTTGTAGCTCACTTTGGTGTTCATGTTGACAGGATGCGAGTCCAAAACTCTGATGCTTGTTCATATCCGTCCAAATGAGGATGATTTGTGTGAGACCATCTGTACCTTGGGTTTTGCAACAAGAGTCAGAAGTATTCGCCTGGAAAATGAAGAACCACAGGTAAGCTTTTGCAGTGATGCTAGCTTGTATATATTCATTCAAGAAAAGAAAAGGAAGAGACCAGCTTTGTACATTGCTATGAACTAAACATTAAAGTAGATAAGGAGAAGCCAATGTCAGGCTGCTTTGATTTTCAAAGACAAGTGACAATAACAAGATGAGAGTATGTTGAACTTGCAAAAATGTTCAATATCGCAGAAATTGTAATAACAATCTGTGTCCATGCACACAGATGAGTAATCCATTTATTAGGATATGGTTCCACACAATCTTTGCTGTAAAAAACTAATGTTTTGATCTTGTACATACAGGAAGTAAAAGCAAGAAAGGAACATTTGTTAATGAAATTAGAACAGGAGATCAGTGATCTAGAACAAGAATGTGAAGGTATTATCAGAAAGATTAAGAAGCTCAAGGAAACAATGGAGCATTTTAAAGGGCCTCAGCCATCTGTTGAAACAAATTTCAACATTTCACATCCATCCAGTGAAGAGCCGAAAACTGACGTGTCAAAGAATACAAAGAATTCAAATAATCAGAGAGATGTCTCTTCCAGGTTACCAAGGTTTATGAAGCCAACAGCCTCTAGCCAGCACAGGAGAGGCTTAAATCAACACATACCTGCTAGTAACAAGACAAAACCACCAGTGCCACCAAAGAGAAGGCCTTCCTCAGTTTATGCCGAATCTGTAAGGCTGCCAGTAAATGCTGCGACTTGGCAGTCAGAATGCAGTTCTGAATGCAGTATCTCCATGACAAGTGACATGAATTGGATACCAAGTATACAAGATGGGACCGAATGCAGCCAGGATACATCAGAATATGAGACCAAACAAGTGATTTTCTCAGAACATGAGAAACCACCACAGGGTCAAGTGAGTTTATTTGCAGAATCAGGGAAGATGCAGGATAAAACCGAGGAAATGGGTATTATAGACATTGACAGCTGGATTCATCAACAAATCATTGAAAACACTGGCCTATGTCACAGTGAAAGGATGCTAGATATTACTGAAGTAAATGAATATGAAACTTACAATTCTAGTACTGCCTCAGCAGTTCAGAAGGAAATGACTAATGGTTCTAAACTCCCACAGGATGAAGATAGCGACCTGAACCACCCCACGCAAAATATAGAAGATATCAAGGAAACCAAGGCTCTTAATCAATTCACAAGAACAGAATTATACACTCCTCCATCAAAAGAACTTTGCAGCAATGTCAAAATGAAGGAACATAAGAATGAAAAGCTTGCGAGTCATGGAAGTTGCAGAAGATCACTGCAGGAAGAGCTCGGCAACTGCAAGCCAGAGCAACCAGACAAGGAAACAAAAGCTGTTCCAAACATGCAACCTGAAAACAAGCTCCATGACAACGAACACCATATAGGTACATTCTGTTGAACATTAGAGGATGAGCTTCCAAGAAAATATATTTCCAATGAAAAGAACATTATGCATCTAGTATCATCTAGATTTATTTATTACTTATAAACTGGTATCAAAGTAGGTGAAAGGATTTGCAGAAAAGCTTGTTATGGTCAACTTGGTCAGGGATGCTTATCCCAGACCTAAGTGAAACATTTTAGGATACTCATATACTGAGGTAGATTAAATTCCAAAAGAAAAAGCTGAATATTCCAAGTTCCAACATACTAATGAGACTAAAAACTAAATCTGCTCATTTTATCATAGTGCAAAAAAACGAACTGGTTTGCAGGTTGGACCATTGAACCGATCAAATTCACTGTTTGGTTCAGTTAAAAGACTAGTCATTCAATTGAGCCGGTTCAGTCGGCCAGCATTATGACCAACCGATGAACTGGTTTTGTGATGAACAAGAAATAAGTTTGATGTTTGCACATTAATTTTGTACTTTAGACAATAGACTAATGTTGGACCAGTGAACTAGTAGCTTGACCGGTTCGATCTCCGGTCCGGCTTTTCATTCTATGAATTTTATGGTTTTGCTTCCACTTTCACAGTTCTTCCAATTGGCATATTGTGCCTAATTGGGAAGCTCTACATTTACGGATTTTGTTCTTCTGTGCAGGTAAGTTGACAAAGTTCATTCGAGCCCTTCGGACAGCATGGATTGGTGCTCTTCTTGGACTAGGCACCATGAACACTGGATTAGACCAAGACTTCTTCAAGAGCTTAACACTCTGATTTAACTAGAATTTCACCATCTTAAAAGGATTCAAGAGTAACTACTTCAGGAATCAATGGGCACAGTATATATATAATGCCACAATGAAATGTAAACTGCCAATATGCCACAATGGCAGGTTAATTGCTAGTCTAAAATAGTTTCTTTGATTATAAATGGAAAATTTCAAGAAAACTGGGGGAAAATGGGAAGAAATGCGATATATGATGAATTTTGAAGTATCATTCTCAAATTCTCATAAATGATTGTTACAGTATGAAGACAAGCTATTGCAACATCCGAACTTTGGAAGAGAGTTATTTACATCTCCAAGCTATTTCAGCCGATTGGGCTCTATATATGCCATTAAAAATAACATGTCACAGTAATGACTCGTACTCTGACATAATATGACATCATTCAGATAGCAACTTAAATTAATATAACTTTTGAGCTAAAGCTGTAAAGTAGTGGCGTATTTTGCTCCAAAATATGCAAAAGGAGAAAAATGTCAACTGGGGAGACAACCATAAGTTTATATCATGTCACGAGGTCCTGCAGCTAATTTTCATACCTTTAAAGGTCCATATGCTTCAAGAAAATCAAATCTGTTGTGCAAAAGTAAGTCTATCGTAGATCAGTGTTTTTGAATTTGACTTTATGTACCAAGCACCACCTACTCTTAAGTCAAAATTCTTTGCAGAGCCTCAGCACATCTAGTGACTACAGTTGCTAAGTGTAAAAAAACTCTAAAATATTCAATCCTTCTTCCAAAGAAAGAAGTAATTCATAGAGCAATGCATATAATCAATTGACTTCAGTTTACCACTCGTATTATTTTTTATTGTAAGCATTGATGTCACATAAAGAATCAGATCTTCTGAGCTGATCTGTCAATGAAGCAAATATGCTCTTGCTTAGTGATCTTAGCCTTCTTCAATAGCATGTAGTATTTCAGGGAAAACAGAAGCAAAACCAACAGATTTCATGTTAGTGTTGATCTCACATAATACTTCACATATCTTATGTAAGAAAGGATGAGACCCATCCCTGGAAGTGAACTCATGAACCATGCCATCAACTTCAATGGAACTTGCCCCTGGCACATTCCTCAGTCCCCTTTCTTTCATCGCCTTTCTAAGTTTGCTCACATCATCCCACCTTTCCTGTTCTGCAAAAATATTCGATAGGAGTATATAGTTCCCACTGTTGTTAGGCTCAAGCTCAATTAGGTGCACCAAGGCTTGTTCTCCAAGACCAGCATCCCCATGGATCCTAGCTGCAGCAAGAAGAGCTCCCCATATTGCTGCATTTGCCTTCAAAGGCATGTCCTTAACTAAATCTTGGGCCTCCTTTAAAAAACCAGCACGGCCAAGTAGATCAACCATGCACCCATAATGTTCAACTCCTGGCTTAATCCTGTACTGGGACACCATGATATTGAAATACCAGCGACCCAGATCAGTTAGTCCAACATGGCTACACGCTGACAAGATTGCTAGAAAAGTGACAGCATTTGGCGCCATATTATCCCTCTCCATCCGGCGAAACATCTCAACAGCTTGCAAACCGAGGCCATGCAATGCAAATCCAGCAATTACTGTCGTCCAAGTCACAACACTCTTCTCCTCCATACCCTCAAACACCTCCACTGCCTTCTCAATACACCCACATTTCATGTACATGTCTATGATTGAATTCATCAGTGGTATCTCCTGGCTCAAGCCCCGCCTGACGACAAATCTGTGCACCCACTCCCCTAAATCAACCGCACCCAGATCCCCACAAGCTGCCAGAACCGATAGCAATGCCACACCGTCAGGCTCAATGCCCTCCACCTGCATCCTTCGAAACACCTCGACTGCCTCTTCCGGACGCCTCATATGCACGTACCCCCCGATCACCGTGGTCCACGACACCACATTCCGCTCCGGCATAGCATCGAACAACTCCCGCGCGTGGACCAGGTCCCCGGCCTTCACATACCCAGCGATCATAACGTTCCAGGCCACAACGTCCCTGACGGCCATCTCGTGGAACACGCTGCGCGCGTCGGCGACGTGTCCGCAGGTGCAGTACAGCTGGACGAGGCTGGCGGAGACGTGGGCGTCGGAGGCCACGTGGCCGGTGCGGAGGAGCAGGGAGTGGAGCTGCGGGCCGAGGAGGCTCCTGCGGAGGAGATGCTGCGGGAGGCGCGCGGCGGCCCTGAGGTATACAGAGGGGTGTACACGGCGGAGGAGCGCAGCGGCGTGGTCGCTAGTTTGCTGCGGGTGGGGCACGAGGCGGAGGGAAGCAAGGAGGAGCGCGGAAAGGAGACGCGGGTGGCGGTGGCCGCCACGGGGGAGGAGGAAGGCGTGCGCCTGCAGTAGGTGCCGTGGGGAGGCGAGGCGCGGGAGGAAGGAGAGGAGGCGATGAAGCACAGGCGACAGTGGCGGGGACGGCGGCATGTGGATGCCGCCGTGGTGACCCGCGCGCGGGTGAGCCGTGAGCGGACACCGGCAGAGCTTGTGCTGTCGTGGCGCGGCGGTTTGGGAATTTTGCGCAGAAGACACCGATCGGGTCATTTGGTTCGACTCGGCCCATTACGCAACGCAGCCCATATATTAAAAAAAGAATTTCTTTTGACCCGCCTAAAATTTTGCAGCCGTCTAATTTTCCTTTATTCATTCATCTATAATAAAATCATTTTCTCAGATAAATCTATAATAAAACTATTTTTTCATCCTTCAACTTTTAAAGTCATTTGATTTTTCACCCTCAGCAGTTTTAATGGTGATGATTATTTACATACATGGTGCCATCAGCTGACCTGTATGGCATCATGTTTACCAAAGAATGTAAATAAATCATATACTAAGTTGAAAGTTCAGGGAGATAAACTCGAACTTTAGGAATAAGGTGCACGTATGGAACTTTAGACAGAGGATTGCAAAATCATACGTGTTATTATATTTTTATGGTTCCAACTTGTGGTTCAGAGTTGATTGTAGTGAAATATGTATAGAGTATTAATTTATTATTCCATCACTCATACACGACGATCAAAGTATTTTTTGTTCTTTAAATCATACACGGCAATCAAAGTAATTTTGTTCTTCGATCATAATAGAGGGTCCTGAGGGCAGTTCTAATGGGACATTAATAATGATTTCTATCTCTATAAATTAGCTTGACAGCTCTGCTTTTTGCTAATGATGGATGATGCCAACTTATTGTTTTAATATCAAATACATATGCTACCTATTATATATGCTACCTATTATCTTTATTAAGGATTGCTATGGCTAATATATATTCTCTAGAAACATATATTTATGTATTGCTATGATTAATATGGTTATCTGGAAACTTAAAGTATGATACCTACCTTTGATGGCTATAGGCTCATATATGGTTCATGAAATATATGGTTCTAGTAATGCTTTGTCGTTTGCCAACGTGTGTTCTGGAACGTGTTTGCAGAAATATGGCAGCGCGTTCCGAAAACGTGGCTGCGTGTGTTCCGTGTGCCCGTTCTGAAAATGTGGCAGCTTGTGTTCCGTGTGCTATAGACAATTGCCGTAGTTGATCACCTCTTTTTTTATGTTGTACTCCCTCCGTCCCTTAAAAAATGTCACCACATTTTCTAAAAAACAATTACCGATAATTTTAATAAATAATAAATATCATCGATTAATATCATAATCAGTATTATCGAGAAAGATCTTTGGCTCTAGTTTTTTAACAAAATTATTTAGAGATATACAAATCAAGTTAAACTTGTGGCACGCATTCGACATTCTTTTAGAGACAAAGAAAGTACTTAAGTTATTTTTTGTATTAAGGGCAGTCATAATGGTACACTAATGATAGTTTTTATCTATCTTAATTGCCTTGACAGTTTAGTAGTTTGCTAATGCGACGAAGAAATTAACGAGGAGAGAGGGGCCAGAAAGAAGAAACCATTTCTAGATGAAGAAACGACGTCCTCTGACAAATCGAGGCACAAAGAAACCTCGGAAACAGCGTTGGGGAGAAACGACCCAGTTTCCAACGCTCTCCTCCGGATCCAATACGCCGGTGCCATGCCAAACTGTAAGGACCACGCTAAGCCTAGAGGGGGGTGAATAGGCCTGTCAAAACAACACTTAAAACTGCGGTTAAAAGCTGGAGCAAAGATCGCCTTTGCTCTTCAAAGCAAAGGCTCTTCTTGCACTGCTTGAAACGATATTGCAGTTCAAATTACGTCCAACGAAAAATAGATCGGGTAAATTTCTAAGCTTCTTTGGGACATAGAAGAACCTAATCCACTACCTGAAACAGCTTGGAAGCTAGAGAGCTAAGAGATCGGCACCTAACCCTAGGAATCACCACATAACAATAGCAACACAATACATATAGCAAGAACACGTGAGACAAGCGATTTATCCCGTGGTTCGGCTCGCCACTAAGGCTTGCCTACCTCCACGTTGTTGAGGTGACCACAAAGGTCGGAGTCTATTTCACCTCCTTGCCTCGATCTCAAGTCAAGAGAGTGAACTCTTGAGATGAGAGGGTTTCTTACTAAATGAATGGGTGATTACAAACCTCCCGGGGCTGCCACACAAGTTGGAAAGCTCCGCAGGCGACGCTCTAGCCGGCTAGGAGCAAAGCTCCAAGAGTAATAGATGCTGTCCACCGGCTTGAACGCGAATCACGTGCTCTAGAAGATGAAGAACAGTTGGAGCAGCTCTCAATCGAGGTTTGGAGGCTCAATCTCTCAAGAATTTGGAGGGAATCAATGGAGAGAAGCTTGGGGAGCTTGGGAGCCTTGCAATGGTGAGAGAGGAGCTGCTCTGGTGTTTGAGTCGTGGAAATGGGCGAGGTAACCGTGGGGGGGCGGAAGAGGAAGATCGATATATCCCCTCGGCCCAACGGTCATTTAAGTTGCAAAGATCGCTGCTTGCCCGAGCAAAGATTTGCTTGGAGCAAAGACCGCTGCTCCGCCAAAGACAGCTCAAAGAAGGAATGAAAAGCTTGTTGTCTTGGCTAGGTTTTGAGGATATTTTGGTGGGTATTTGAGCACATGATTCAACATTCAAACCTGCATAGTGCATCCCCCTTAATAGTACGGCTTTGCCTAAACTCAAATTCAAAATATGAAATAAATAAACCGCCTTTGAGTCGGTCACCGCGTCCTTTTAAAATTGGGGGGGGGGCTCCACCAAAACATGTATAATCCTCCATATCATTTTACCTGCTTCATAACTCGACAAGTCTCATTAGTCCTCTAATTGCGTGGTCATTATCACCAAAACCCACAGTAGGGCTTGATTGCACTTACACAAACCTTCCGCGCTTCTCTCATGCGCACTCTTCTCCCGCGGCCAGGATCTGCTCAACCAATTTCTCTCGCTCTTCCCGTTTGTCCAGAGCAGGTGGACATGGAGATACCTCATACGCTGCCGTTGTCAGGGCCGTTTCTATGTTTTCGAAGGCCTTAGGGCGAACATGACATTGAACCCTTATGGCTACTTATATGTTTAATTCTACATGTGCTAATTATACAACGCATAAACAAAAAGTACATATGTATGCAGAAGATGGACACCAGATAAACGTTTCTTAGGTAACATTGAAAAATTTAGCAAAACCTAAATTTTGAGAAAAACATATTAGAAATAATAGCTGTAACCAACTAGATGTCCAAACTTATTTTACATAGCAACGAATCCAAATTAAAAACAAAGAACAAGAAGAGCCCTAAGTCACTAACTGTAGAATGATCGCTTGACAAGAAGATCGGCAACAACATAGTCGGCAACCCCTCACCCGCTGATTGCTAGAGACCGAGACTCCAAGAAGGAAGAGCTGAAGAGGCGAGAGAGAGTAGTCACCGCCGAATCGGCCATGATCAGCGATGAGGACTCGAGGGGTCGCGACTCTTGCAGTCGCAACGTGGAGCGGCGACAAGTCGGCAACACAACCAGGACACGTTAACAAGGTTGTTATTGGGATGGACAATGGACATATACAGGGGATATATATGGTTGGGTATAGGCCCCTAAGTAAGCTGGGCCCTAGGGCGTCGCACCCGCCGGCACCCCCTCTGCTACGGCCCCTGGCCGTTGTTGCTGGCGTCGCTTGTGCTCGGCCAGGCCTCCGGCAGCCAATGTAACAGAACCGACCAATTTATAAAAGCATAAGTGACAAATCACTCGCTAAGCAAGTAATCGTCACACTTAAGCCATTATAAACCCAGTAGTCCGGAAATCTCGAAGGATTTCAAACCAAATATCATCAACCAAGATCGTACAAGTTTAGCGTCACCATTCACACGTTACAACATTTCACAAATAGTTCGACAACATCAGAGTGCGGAAATAAAATTATTACAAACCAAGTTCTTAAAAATCCGAGTAGCGAAAGCAAGTAGTTTTGAAAGCTCAACCCAACTCACGCATTTTAAAGATTAATACAGTGCCAGTCCAGAGTCTATCCATCAAAAGCAGTTAGGGAGAATATTAACATTAACCTTGCCCAAGGTCTTCTAGTCCATGGGAAAAGACAGGTAGCACAAGCATGCCCCGTGGAAGGTATGTCCGTCTCACAAACAAACAACAAGCGGGAAAAATCCCGAGTACGAGAAGGTACTCGGCTAGACTTACCCCGACCGACTCAAGATAAAAGACTCCAAGTAGTATGACAGGCTTTATCTGAGGATAGCTTGACTTTTTTGCAAAAAGGCGGTAAAACGTTTAAAGTGGTAGCTCAGCTTAACCATTCCTATTTATACTAGGTGAGCACCTATACTATACATCATTATAATATATTAGTCATGATTAAGCAAGCAAGTAGTAACCATAATCATAATCATTAGCTTAACCCATCATCATCATTAACCACATTCCATAAACATTACTACGATCTCGCAGCTCAAGTCAAGGTGTTCACCGTCCCAGAACGATGGCGATTCAAATCGATTAGTACCGAGCTCAGGGGGTATTCCTCACACAAACCACACTCACCCGTCGGTGAGCTACAGATCACCGTGGCACGTATCCGGGAAAAACAAGTACGCGGACTCGCATAGAACCACCGTACTCGGGGGACCGCCCAAGCGCCTTAGCCAGCCCATTTGAACCTCGGACTTACTCTTGGCGCCCGTGGTCCCCCCATCCATCTCCAATACGGGTGCGAACGGATCGAGAACCGGCCTGGATAGTGTTAGGCTTCGCGGTCGGAAGTGCTTATCCGGCCAGCTAAATGTGAGGCATGCGTTCAATATGACTTGGGGTACAACAACCAGTGCGGTCCTTAATCGACACAGACGGAATCACGTGGTCCAACCACCCCACAAGACTCGCCCGGGTCTCCATTTATCACAACCATAACCATCAACCAGATGATATCAACATAAGCCTTCCATCAATCATAAGTAACCATCTATACTCGCGGATGACAGAAATCACCCGACTTCTACCGTCTAAGCAAGCTAAGCATAATACTCGCCCTAGACTAGCAGGGTATATCAAGGTGGGTAATTCAATGGTAAAGCAAGGATATAATGCATCAACGGTTGCACACAACTCCTATACTTAATGCAACAATCATAAATCATAATTAGACTGTTAGAAAGCATAGGTAAGTAGATGCTCGGTGCTTGCCTTGCTCGAAGTCACTAGCGAAGTGGTTCGGGCACTCAGGTAAGTCTTCCTCATCTCCTCCCTTTGGGACCTCTGTTGGAACTCCTCCCGAGGGTTCTCCTCGATATCCGAAAGTTGGGGGTCCTCCCCGCGAACCTGTATGATGCGATGCACATTCTTAAGTATAGTGGAATGCGCACACGTATGGTGCTCATGAATGAAGATGATTAACAGATCATTTGACAGAGTAGGTGCATATATCCTCTCTACTACAACTTAACTCATTTTCGAGTATGTGCATACCTCTTCTCTAAACACTTTTAGAAGTGTATAAAGAAGGGAGGTGTGTATAAGCACACACATACTCACAACACATGCCTAAAGGAGAAGTACACTAATCATGGATACACATCACACTTCAGTTATGGTGCTGCATAACAAGACCAGCCAGCAAAACATAACTAAAAGTGCACAAGAAGTAATTATAGAACCTACTAAAGCAATTAAATCAAAGCCTTATCATTTCATGTGAAACAATAGGTTTGAACTGTGACCTCTGTCTAGACAGTCCAGAAAAATCTATAAAAATTACAGGAGCTACATCATGCTATAACAAGGCCATGATAAAATTTTCATCACATTCCATCAAGCACAACAGCCTACACAAAAAGATAAAGCCACAGGACAGAATTGCACATTTAATAACTTTGTACTGTGAAAAGTGTCAAACAACAGATTTCATATTTTAATCTAGAACTTCTTAGCACATGAGCAGTCATCAAAAATTACTAGGTCATAACTCCTCATATTTAATTTACTAAAAATCATTCAAGAATCAGCCTAGAATTAAATTTAAATCATATTCTAATATTTTTATATAGGAACTGATGATACATATTTTTTCCAGAAACTACATCACACAACAAGTCTAACAAAGTAAGAACCATATTTTTATGAGCTATATACTATTTATTATGTATTTACTCAGATTTCAAGCATTTAAGACAATTAATTAAAACTACACAGAAAAGTATCTCAAAAATTGCATCACATATTTTTCTTAGATAGATCTATTCACCAGGAATCCAACAAAATAAGAATCATCAATTTTGGACTCCATTTGCACCAGCTATAAATTTAAAAGCATTTAAACACATTTTTCGGAAAAAACAAAAAAGAAAAGGGCGAAACCCTAAGGTTCATGGGCTCGGGCCAGTGGGCCCTGTGCCACGACACGCGGGCGGGGGGTCAACCCAGCCCCCACACGTCGGTCGGCGAAGGCGAGCCGGCCGTTGGCCGGCCCGGTGCTCGCCGGCGGTGAGGCTAACGACGGCGGGTGTGGCACCGAGGTGTTCCCGTCGCGAGGCGCCCGCCGGTGGTGTTGGTTGCGCCGGCGGTGGTCGGGAACGCGACGACGGCGAGCGGCGGTGGCGGTCAAAGCGTGCGGCGGCGGCGGTGCTCGGCGTCTCCGGCGATGGCGAGGCACCGAGGAGCGCTTGAGCACATGCAAACCCTAGCGACAACCCTACGCATGAATGTGGCGGCGATTCGCCCGGGCAATGGTGGCCGCAGCGTGCATGGTGGCACGGAGCATGGAGCTCTGGCGAGCTCCCGCGTGCGGCGGTGTGGGCTCCAATCGCCCACCCGAGCGCACCGGAGTGCGATTCGATCCGCTGACGACGGCTTCGCGGCGCCGCGACTGAGAGAGAGGGTGTGGGTGAGGGGGGAACGCCGCGGACCACTTGAGCTCCGCGAGCTCCGGCCATGGCGCGGCCGGCGGCGGGTGGCGCAATGCGCCCTTACCGCGCCCTTACCAGTGCAATGCAGTGGCGATGGGTGGGCTCGGGCGCGTCTCGCGGGAGACAGTGGCGGAGACCGTGCGTGCGCGGCGAGGCTCGAGCGGTGACGGCGGTGGAGCGGCTTGCAGCGGCGGCGGGCGCAAGCTGCCGGTGCGGCTGGGCGAGAGCGCGTGGGAGAGGGTGAGCAGGCGAGCGAGTGGGCGAAATGGAGCGTGTGGGCGTTCCATTTCGGGCGGAGGGGGGGCCGCCGCGGTGGGGGTGGGAACCCCAAGCTTCGCCAAACCCGCAGCGGCCTTGGCGGCGAGGGGGCGAAGGCGTGCGTGGCACGGCCTGTGGCCGGTCGGCCCACGACGCCGAAGCGGGCGGGCACGCGCGGGGGTGTGGAGTGGGCCGCGGGCCGAGTGGGCGGATGCGCCCGCCTTCGGTTCTTGCCGGCATTTTTTTCTTTTTTTTGAAATTCAAACTGAACCAAAAGCTTCCTTTTTGACAAATTTAGAGGCATTTTCAAGAGGTGAGCCAAAAATAAAAGTTGTAGAGAAAATTGAGATGAACAACTTTCATTTAAGGCTCAGGTCAAAATTCTAAATAAATTTTGAACTATAAATTCATTTTGAATTTAGGCTTAAAAAGGAAATTTTCCAACTTGATTTCTTTTGCTCCAAAATACACCAAATCTTTTGCAATAAAATTTGTTAAATCATTTCAAAATGCTGGGCAAGTGGATCCAACCTTGATCAAGCCATTTGCAAGCTAATTAATTAACTAACACTCAAGCAAGCAAGCAATTAAGAATTTAAAGGCAAGCACATGAAATGACAAGAGGTAAACTAGGGTTTATGCTTGATGATGCTCATGCCATGCTTAATGAAGATTAAGGTTAATTAATTGTTGGCCTAATGCATGCTAAACACTTGAGGTGTTACAGCCCTACCCCCTTAAAGAAATCTCGTCCCAAGATTTGGGTTTACTAACCAGGTTTTATGGAATTCGGGATAAACTTCTTTCAGGTAATCCTCAGTTTCCCATGATGCATCTCTATCATCATGGTAGCTCCACACGACCTTGTAAGTTCGCACCAAACGATTCCGAGTAACTCTTTCTTTGCTATCCACAATCCTCACAGGTTCTTCTTTATAGACCAGGTCAGCGGCTAGCCTCAAATCTTGCTCATCGACTCTTTCTTCGGGCACACGCAAACACTTCTTCAAGCGAGAGATGTGAAAGATCGGAAAGATAGCACTCATCGACTCACAGTAAGCGCAATTTGTAAGCAACTTCACCTCTTCTCTCGAGAATCTTGTATGGACCCACATATCTTGGGGCAAGCTTCCTCTTGGCTCTGAACCTTTGTGTACCCTTTATCGGCGAAACTCTGAGGTATACATAGTCACCTACTTCAAACGTCAAAGGTCTTCTTCTATTGTCAGCATAACTCTTTTGTCGGGACTGAGCAGCTTTCATATGTTCTTGGATGGTTCGAACCTTCTCTTCAGCTTCGGGAACAAAGTCAATACCGTAGTATCTCCTTTCTCCCGCTTCAACCCAGTTCAACGGAGTTCTACACTTTACGCCATACAAAGCTTCAAGCGGTGCCATCTTGATACTTTCTTGATAACTGTTGTTGTAGGAGAACTCGGCCAAAGGTAGCCAAGACTCCCACGATCCCTTAGCAGATAACACACATGCTCTCAACATATCTTCAAGAACTTAATTAAGTCTTTCAGTCTGACCTAAAGTCTGAGGATGATAGGCGGTGCTATGCAACAACTTAGTTCCCATTCCATCATGCAAACGGGTCCAAAAGTGAGCAGTGAACTGCGATCCTCTATCAGATACGATGGTCTTGGGTACGCCATGCAAACGGACAATCTCTTCAATGTAGAGGTCAGCATATTGAGGTGGCCTGTAGGTTGAGAAGTGAGCTGACTTGGTTGGTCGATCAACGATCACCCAGATTGAATCATTTCCCTTTTGTGTAGTTGGTAAACCTGTGATGAAATCCATGCTGATATCATCCCACTTCCAAGCAGGAACTGGTAGAGGTTTCAGTAAACCTGCCGGCTTCATGTGAATGGCCTTGACACGACAACAAGTATCGCATCGAGCCACATACGCTGCTATCTCTTTCTTCATCTTGGTCCACCAATACCGAGGTCTCAGATCATGATACATCTTGTTGCTTGCGGGGATGAGTGGATAGCTTCGAAAGGTGAGCCTCATCCATTATCTTGTTCTTGAGTTCTCGATCCTTTGGCACGACAAGACGAGTGTCGAACCAAAGTACACCATTGTCATCCAGTCTGAAATGCGGAATTGATTCCTTCTTCATCTTTTCTTTGAGGTGATAGATGCCAGGATCGGTCTTTTGGCCTTCAATAATCTGTTGGTCGAGAGAATATCGAACTTGGATATCATGCGAAGCGCCGGATACATCAGATTGAACTTCTCTCCAAACAACGGCTTTACAACATGATGATGTGACTTGCGACTCAAAGCGTCTGCAACAACGTTGGCTTTGCCAGGATGATAGTGCACTTGCAAATCATAGTCCTTGATCAACTCTAACTATCTTTTTGCCTCATGTTGAGCTCCTGAATTTGGGTAAAGATGTACTTGAGACTTTTGTGATCGGTGTAGATATGACAAATATTTCCCAAAAGATAATGTCTCCATATCTTTAATGCATGCACAACTGCAGCTAACTCCAAATCATGCGTGGGATAGTTGACTTCATGCTTTCTCAACTGACGTGAAGCATAAGCAATCACTCGGCCTTCTTGCATCAACACACAACCCAACCCGGTCTTTGATGCATCGCAAAGTACACATCAAACGACTTTTCGATGTCCGGTTGTGCCAAGACAGGAGCAGTGGTTAGCAACTCTCGCAAGGTACGAAAAGCTGCTTCACACTCCTCTGTCCAGACAAACTTGTGATCTTTTTGTAACAGACTCGTCATCGGCTTGGCTATCTTAGAGAAACGGAATAAAACGGCGATAATACCCCCGCCATTCCAAGAAAACTCGAATCTCGTGAACCGACGTTGGTGCCTGCCGGTCCATGACCTCTTGTACTTTGTGCGGGTTAACTGAAATACCATTCTCGGATATGATGTGACCAAGGAAAGCAACTTCCTTCAGCCAAAACTCGCACTTTTTAAACTTGGCATACAAATTTTATGCTCTCTAAGTCTGGTGAGCACAACTCTCAAATGCTGGGCATGTTCAGCTTCATTTGTAGAGTAAACTAAAATATCATCCAAGAATACAATCACAAACTTATCTAATTCTAGCATAAAGATTGAATTCATAAGATACATAAAGTATGCAGGAGCATTCGTTAAGCCAAAAGACATAACAAGATACTCGTACAACCCGTATCTAGTGACGAAAGCAGTCTTATGCACATCTGACGGACGAATCTTGATCTGATGATACCCTGATCTCAAGTCAATCTTGGAAAACACTTTAGCTTTAGACAACTGATCAAACAAAATATCAATTCTCGGTAGAGGGTACTTGTTCTTGATTGTTACCGCATTGAGCGGTCGATAATCAACACACAACCTTAAGGAGTGATCTTTCTTTTTCACAAACAAAGCTGGACAACCCCATTCAGAAGTACTTGGCCTGATGAAACCCAACTTCTTCAGTTCATACAACTGTTTCTTCAACTCTGCTAGCTCATTGGGAGGCATACGATACGGTCTCTTGCAGATTGGAGCTGTACCGTGCACTAGATCAATTGCAAACTCAATGTCTCTCGGGCGGTAGCCCGGGCAATTCTTCGGGGAAAGACATCGGGGAAACTCACAAACCACTTTGGAATCTCAAAGAAGAGAAGAAGCTCGGATAGCATAAGTCAACTTGGTCATGTGCGCAACTTCGAGGCAATAACACTTGGAAGGTGTCATTACCCGGAGGATCCATGAGGGTAATTGTTCTATTCAGTATCAATCACAACTTGCTTATCTTTCATCCAATTCATCCCCAAGATCACATCCATAGTTAAACCGGGTAATACCACCAAATTAACCCTATATGCTTTATCCCCAATCTCAAAAGTTGCATGCTCAAGCATCCGATTAGATAGGACATCAGCACCAGCAGAGCTGATGCGGTACCCATAATCTAATTGCTTAAGCTCTAACTCATGCGATCGTGCATATGCTTGACTCAAAAAAGAATGCGATGATCCAGAATCAAATAAAACAACTGCAGGATGATTGTTGACAAGAAACGTACCGCGATGTAACTGGTTCTCCTTCGAGAATCTCATCCACGGTGATGTGGTGTGCACGTGCGAGGATAGGTCGTGCGCTTCTTCGGGTAGGGGGCGATTACTTGGCGAAGTGACCCATCTGGTTGCAGTTTAAAGCACGGGCCCTTCACGGCGGGATAAGCTGCCGTGGGACCACCCGATCTTGGCTTGAGCTTGAGGTGCAGGTGGACGATAACCCCTCTGGTTCTTCGGAGGTGGTGGAGCTGTAGGATTCCTCCTTGGTGCTGGTGCACGAAACCTTGAATTCTGAGAAGGAGGGCGGTACTGCGGACGATTAGCCATTGGAGGCCTGAACTGAGAAGATCCTCCCTCAAAGTTTCTTTTGCGGTTCTTGGAGGCAGCATGCAGGTTGTTGTTATTCTCCTGAGTCAAGTAGTCACTGATGAACTCATTGAAGGTAGCCCTCGAACTGATGCCCATGGTTTTGGCCATCTTGGTATTAAGACCCCTCTTGAAGCTAGCTATCTTCTTCTCCTCCGTGTCCACATATGAGGGAGTATAGCGAGACAGGTTGTTAAACTCCTGCAGATACTCATTCATGCTCTTGTTGCCTTGGTTAAGCTTCATAAACTCTGACACTTTCATAGCCATCAACCCGGGGAGGTGCGTAGGTGCCGCGAAACATCCGAGTGAAGCGTGCCCAGGTGATGGGAGCATTCGGCGGAAAGGTGGTACGCGTTGATGGGACCACCAAATTCTAGCGGGACCCCTGCGGTGATGTGCCCCATACTCAACCTTCAATGACTCGGTCATGCGGAGCAGGCGAAACTTGTCTTCCATTGTGTTGATCCATTCCAGAGCCTCAAGTGGTTCCTTGGCTTGCAGGAACTTGGGTGGGTCAGTATCGAGGAAGTCTTTGAAAGTGCTATACTGGTTGACATGATGATCGCGATGGCCTCCACGGCTAGTGTTGGCCGCGATATCGCGCAATGTAGCTTCCATGTTGCGCTGACTGCCGAGAAACTATTGAAAAAGTTGCTCAGCGGTCAACGGTGGTGGTGGTAGGTCCGTCCTGGGGTTTGCTCCAGTACCCCCATTTCCTCCGTTTCCCCCGTTTCCTCCACCACTACCATTCCCTCCGTTGCCTCCATTGCTACCTGCGGTGCCTTCATCCACCATATTGCCCTTTGGCAAAGGCGGCGGGTCCCAACCATCTGCATATTCTGGCAACAAGTAATTATTAGGTGATGTTACAACATTGTAAGCGAATGTAATAATCATGCCAATGAATTATTGGAAGAAATAAATTCATTCAACAACACGCAGGCATAATGATTCATTTCCACAATTCATAACATCACTAATTAGATTACTGAAATAGCATCCAAAGTCTGCATCATAGCAAACATGGCACTCACTGCCGCGTTGTCACTGTCCTCAATCTCATGAATCCCTGGCCAGCGTGCCATGCTGGGGGACTGCTCCCAGAACGTGTCAGCAGGGTCACCACGAGGAAACACTCCAGCCAAGGCCTGAGCCAAGCTCAGCGGGAAACGCTCCATGATGGTGTGTAAAACGAAGAAGGCGGCTCTGCTAGCCCCCTCCTCCGGTGTGACTCCGTAGGCACGCAGGCGCCACCCCTCCCACTCCGAGTCCTCGTGGAGTGGTGGGACGGTAACCTCCACGGCAACCATGTTGTCCTCGGTGCTCGGCTCCTCGGTCACCCGGGGAGTACACGGGTCATTTGCTCCTCCTCCGTATACCCTACGTGGGCCAACACACGCCAAAGAAGCGTGGGCATCCCAAACTCCTCCAGGAAGTGAGACTCCCTGATAGTGGTGCGAGGTGCGAGCTGTCCACACGGTACACGGCCTCCGGTGGACTTGCGAGCAGTCTGCTTGGTACGGGCCATCTGTTTAGAAATTTATCCCGAGTGAGTCAAGTAATTAATTATTAATTTTTAATTGATAGAAGTAACCAATTTACAAGGGAAGGTAAATGCAATGACATGAGATGAACAAACATGATGTATGCACGGATCTTACGTTCTCATAAACTTAGCAAAAATAATTCTAGCGGATAAACGGTGGCATACAACGTCCTCTCATAGCGTATAACTAAAAGTTCTACACGAAGCGCTGTTATGTACCTGCAGAAAATCCACTTCAGCCCATCCCAACAGTATGAAAAATGCATTGCAGAATGTAAAGATTAAGTACTCACACGCACGTGCATTCCCAAATACACGTACATGTAGTACAACTACCCGATCCTCGTCCTCATGACGGCATCGTCTCAACAGACGGCACAACCCACAATTAAACACCTTGGTAAGTACATGGTTTTGACATGTAAATACTTCCGGTATCACACTAGCACTCCCCTAGATTGCCGGTTGGACAACCATGCTCTCACAGCTCCCACTTACCGAGGCGTAGAGGTAAATTGAACCATACATTACCATTCAAGCAAATGGCACCCATACAATTACCTTGCTGCATGGGCGACAGTGAAAATAAAATATGATGCAAGCCCCCAAGTCAGTACTTAAATAGCCACCTAGACTCCTTATTTGGACATAAAGGATATGACCACTGACACACTCTTAATTTGCAAACAGGTTTTTCTCAAAAGACTTATAGATCTATAAGTTGAAATTCAGTTTTGAAATAAATTCTTTGTTTCTAAATACACATGTGAACAGTAACCGATAAACCTTGCTCTGATGCCAGCTGTAACAGAACCGACCAATTTATAAAAGCATAAGTGACAAATCACTCGCTAAGCAAGTAATCGTCACACTTAAGCCATTATAAACCCGGTAGTCCGGAAATCTCGAAGGATTTCAAACCAAACATCATCAACCAAGATCGTACAAGTTTAACGTCACCATTCACACGTTACAACATTTCACAAATAGTTCGACAACATCAGAGTGCGGAAATAAAGTTATTACAAACCAAGTTCTTAAAATCCGAGTAGCGAAAGCAAGTAGTTTTGAAAGCTCAACCCAACTCACGCATTTTAAAGATTAATACGATTGCCACCCGTAGTCTATCCATCAAAAGCGGTTGGGGAGAATATTAAGATTAACCTTGCCCAAGGTCTTCTAGTCCTTTGGGGAAAAGACAGGTAGCACAAGCACTGCAGGTGGAAGGTATGTCCGTCTGCACAAACAACAACGGGAAAAACCCTGAGTACGAGAAGGTACTCAGCTAGACTTACCCGACTGACTCAAGATAAAAGACTCCAAGTAGTATGACAGGCTTTATCTGAGGATAGCTTGACTCTTTTGCAAAAAGGCGGTAAAACGTTTAAAGTGGTAGCTCAGCTTAACCATTCCTATTTATACTAGGTGAGCACCTATACTATACATCATTATAATATATTAGTCATGATTAAGCAAGCAAGTAGTAACCATAATCATAATCATTAGCTTAACCCATCATCATCATTAACCACATTGCATAAACATTACTACGATGCTACAGCTCAAGTCAAGGTGTTCACTGTCCAGGAACGATGGCGATTCGAATCGATTAGTACTGAGCTCAGGGGGTATTCCTCACACAAACCACACTCACCCGTCGGTGAGCTACAGATCACCGTGGCACGTATCCGGGAAAAACAAGTACGCGGACTCGCATAGAACCACCGTACTCAGGGACCGCCCGACTGCCTTAGCCAGCCATGCTGGACCTCGGACTTACTCTTCGCGCCCCTATGGTCCCCCATCCATCTCCAATACGGTGCGAACGGATCGAGAACCGGCCTGGATAGTGTTAGGCTTCGCGGTCGGAAGTGCTTATCCGGCCCGACTAAATGTGAGGCATGCGTTCAATATGACTTGGGGTACAACAACAGTGCGGTCCTTAATCGACACAGACGGAATCACCGTGGTCCAACCACCCCACAAGACTCCGCTTGGGTCTCCATTTATCATAACCATAACCATCAACCGGATGATATCAACATAAGCCTTCCATCAATCATAAGTAACCACCTATACTCGCGGATGACAGGAAATCACCCGACTTCTACCGTCTAAGCAAGCTAAGCATAATACTCGCCCTAGACTAGCAGGGTATATCAAGGTGGGTAATACAATGGTAAATCAAGGATATAATGCATCAACGGTTGCACACAACTCCTATACTTAATGCAACAATCATAAAGCATAATTAGACTGTTAGAAAGCATAGGTAAGTAGATGCTCCGGTGCTTGCCTTGCTCGAAGTCACTAGCGAAGTGGTTCGGGCACTCAGGTAAGTCTTCCTCGTCTCCTCCTGCTGGGACCTCCTGTTGGAACTCCTCCTGAGGGTTCTCCTCGATCTCCGAAAGTTGGGGGTCCTCCTGCGAACCTGTATGATGCGATGCACATTCTTAAGTATAGTGGAATGCACACACGTATGGTGCTCATGAATGAAGATGATTAACAGATCATTTGACAGAGTAGGTGCATATCTCCTCTCTACTACAACTTAACTCATTTACTGAGTATGTGCATACCTCTTCTCTAAACACTTTTAGAAGTGTATAAAGAAGGGAGGTGTGTATAAGCACACACATACTCACAACACATGCCTAAAGGAGAAGTACACTAATCATGGATACACATCACACTTCAGTTATGGTGCTGCATAACAAGACCAGCAAACAAAACATAACTAAAAGTGCACAAGAAGTAATTATAGAACCTACTAAAGCAATTAAATCAAAGCCTTATCATTTCATGTGAAACAATAGGCTTGAACTGTGACCTCTGTCTAGACAGTCCAGAAAAATCTATAAAAATTACAGGAGCTACATCATGCTATAACAAAGCCATGATAAAATTTTCATCACATTCCATCAAGCACAACAGACTACACAAAAAGATAAAGCCACAGGACAGAATTGCACATTTAATAACTTTGTACTGTGAAAAGTGTCAAACAACAGATTTCATATTTTAATCTAAAACTTCTTAGCACATGAGCATTCATCAAAAAATTACTAGTTCATAACTCCTCATATTTAATTTACTAAAAATCATTCAAGAATCAGCCTAGAATTGAATTTAAATCATATTCCAATATGTTTATATAGGAACTGATGATACATATTTTTTTCCAGAAACTACATCACACAACAAGTCTAACAAAGCAAGAACCATATTTTTATGAGCTATATACTATTTATTATGCATTTACTCAGATTTCAGCATTTAAGGCAATTAATTAAAACTACACAGAAAAGTATCTAAAAAATTGCATCACATATTTTTCTTAGATAGATCTATTCACCAGGAATCCAACAAAATAAGAATCATTAATTTTGGACTCCATTTGCACCAGCTATAAATTTAAAAGCATTTAAACACATTTTTACGGAAAACAATAAAAGAAAAGGGCCGAAACCCTAAGGTTCATGGGCTCGGCCCAGTGGGCCGTGTGCCACCGACACGCGGGCCAGGGGGTCAACCCGGCCCCACACGTCGGTCGGCCGAGGCAGAGCCGGCCGTTGGCCGGCCGGTGCTCGCCGGCGGTGAGGCTAACGACGGCTGGTGTGGCACCGACGTGTTCCCCGTTGTAGGCGCACCGCCGGTGGTGTTGGTTGCGCCAGCGGCGGTCGGGAACGCGGCGACGGCGAGCGGCAGCGCGAGCAGTGCGACGGCGACGGTGCTCGAGCGTCTCCGGCGATGGCGAGGCCAGCGAAAGCGCGAAACACATGCAAACCCAGCGACAACCCTACGCGTGAATGTGGCGGCGATTCGCCCGCGGCGGTGGCGGCGTCAGCGTGCATGGCGGCGCGGCGGGAGCATGGAGCTCTGGCGAGCTCAGCGTGCGGCGGTGTGGTCTCCAATCGGCCCACCCGAGGCGACGGGTGCGGTCGAACCCGGCGACTCGCGTCTTGTAGCGACGAGAGGTGTGGGTGAAGCGGAAGCAGCGGGACCGCGAGCTCCAGCGGGCTCCAGACCGCGCGCGGCGGCAGGTGGCGCAATGCGCCCTTACCGCGCCCTTACCGGTGCAATGCAGTGGCGGTGGGTGGCTTTCGGGCGCGTGCGGGAGGCGGTGGCGGGGGACCCGTGCGCGCGGGCGAGGGCTCGAGGCGGGTGACGGCGGTGGGAACGGCGGCTTGCGGCGGGCGGCGGCCGCTGCCGGTGCGGCTGCGCGAGCGTGGGAGAGGGTGAGCAGGCGGCGAATGGCGAAATGGGAGCGTGGGGCATTCCATTTCGGGCGAGGCAGGGGGGAAGCCGCCGCGGTGGGGCCCGTTCGCCGGCTTGGGCCACGCCTGGCGCGGCGGCCAGAGCGCGACTTTAGCACGGCCTGTGGCTGGTCGGCCCCGCCGCGCCGGGCGGCGCGGAAGCTGGTGTGGGTGGGCCGCGGGCCGAGTGGGCCGGATGCGGCCTGCTCGGTTGCGCTGGCATTTTCTTTCTTTTTTGAAATTCAAACTGAACCAAAAGCTTCCTTTTGACAAATTTAGAGGCATTTTCAAGAGGTGAGCCAAAAATAAAAGTTGTAGAGAAAATTGAGATGAATAACTTTCATTTTAAGGCTCAGGTCAAAATTCTAAATAAATTTTGAACTACAAATTCATTTTGAATTTAGGCTTAAAAAGGAAATTTTCCAACTTGATTTCTTTTTGCTCCAAAATACACCAAATCTTTTGCAATAAAATTTGTTAAATCATTTCAAAATGCTGGGCAAGTGGATCCAACCTTGATCAAGTCATTTGCAAGCTAATTAATTAACTAACACTCAAGCAAGCAAGCAATTAAGAATTTAAAGGCAAGCACATGAAATGACAAAGAGGTAAACTAGGGTTTATGCTTGATGATGCTCATGCCATGCTTAATGAAGATTAAGGTTAATTAATTGTTGGCCTAATGCATGCTAAACACTTGAGGTGTTACAGCCAAGGCCGCCCGACCTTGCTCGACCGACTTGGTCGCCGTGAAGAGCCCCCGTCCATCGCCCTACACTCTACACGTACATCGCCATGGACAAGGTGTGCAACTGGCACTTATTGCAGAGAGATTAGTATGCTGATTTATGCATTCTTTATTCAATTTTGGAGTTCACATGGAGCAGCGTAGCAAGACTGAACGGCTAATGATTAACTAAAAATTATCTATATATTACTATGATTACATCTACCTCAATTCTATATTACTAGACTGTTATATGAATTGGAGATTGATTTTGCGGTACAAAATTGCTACATATATCGTTGCTACAACAGATCAAGCCTTATTTACAAAACATGCATGCGTTTATTAATGTTTTCTAGACTTGGAAACTATATATAAACTATACGTTGGAGATATTATGTCTAAACTATAATTTATTAGTCTTAGAAACTGTAACGTCCCGCCTCCTCGAGGCCGGACCCACTTACATCTGACAGCTTTAATAGGATCAATACTGCCCTCACAGGCCAACACTAGTTTTTTCTGCGCACTTTGTCCTCACTCATGCGCACCCGGGAATGAATTTCCGGTCGGTCACCCATCCTGAAATTGCTCCAAGCCAAGCACGCTTAACTTTAAAATTTTTTCGAGATGAGCTTCCGGAAAAGAAGTTGTAACTTATTGGTATGAGTATCATATTAATCCTATTAAGCTCGGGGGCCGGGGTGTTACATCCTCACCCCCTTAAGAGATCGACGCCCCTCGTCGATCAACCCTAGGTTGAGGGACCTCCTCTCTTGGCCACGTCCGTGTGTCGATGGCGGCGCAAGATGTGCCATCTTTTGTGTGACCACGACGGATCCACCGACCATGCGCACCATGCCTGCGCAACTGCGACACACGCGCCCGTGAAACCGCGAGAGTCGGCTCTGATACCATTTGTAACGTCCCGCCTCCTCGAGGCCGGACCCACTTACATCTAACAGCTTTAATAGGACCAATACTGCCCTCACAGACCAACACTAGTCTTTTCTGCGCACTTTGCCCTCACTCATGCGCACCCGGAATCGAATTCCCGGTCGGTCACCCATTCTGAAATTGCTCCAAGCCAAGCACGCTTAACTTTAAAATTCTTTCGAGATGAGCTTCCAGAAAAGAAGTTGCAACTTATTGGTATGAGTATCATATTAATCCTATTAAACTCGGACCGAAGTGTTACGAAACTACCTCTAGATACTACTCCCTCCATCTTAGAATAGATGTCATCGTAGGATTCAAAATAAGTACCCGAAAGAATGTCGTTTTAGGTCTGTAAGTATATATGTATTGAGACTGTCCTAACATTACTATAGAGACCATAAGTTGAGAAGATAGTTTATATTAGATATTGACTAGGACATATGCCCGTGCGTTGCAACGGGATTTACCTTACATGATCACCATACTTTTAAATTCATCTTTGTACGAACTCTATATTATAATAAGACACATCTTGCTCTAACTTACATATGGATAGGTGTGGAAAATACTTGGTAGACCATATAACGCTATGTATTACAATTAGTTTTAAAATTATACTTCATAATACCTTGTACTTTTTTATTTTCAAGTTGTATGGCATCTAGACTTTTATTATATTTAGTTTTTATTATATATCTATAGTAGGAACCATGTATTTAGAAAAATAAAATGACTTTATTAATTCAAAAGAAAGAAATCATAATTTAATGATTATATATGAATGAGGTCCTGTAAAAAAAACAAATTAATTTGTTGTGATATTTTCATGTAACGTTTAGTGTAGGATTTTTTAGAAAAATATTTTCAAAATTGTGGATTGCTAATATACTTTTTTCTTCTTTATTCATTTTCCATCACATATTTTATTTTTCTATGTTCTCTCTCCACCTCATCTTTTCAACCAGACGTATGCCTCCTATATTTGTCATCTTGGTTTCATTACGGCTCAAAGTCTGCGACCAAGAGCGCCTCGTCGTCGTTGTGGCTCTGTGGCCTATGGCTGAGCTCGCTTCGCCGTTGTAACATGTGGCCCGCTACCGAGCTCTGTCTCACACTGCTCAAGCTCGTTATTGCGGGGTGAGCAGGTTCCGTGTGGCCAGCGAGCAACTCAAGGTCCTCTTTGTCGACCCATGTGCACTCCTCAGACATGTGCCTTGAGAAAAGGCGAGGCAAACGCAGGGGCGAGCGTGCAAGCGGTGCCGGCCGAGGAGGGAAGAGGACGCAGAAGGACGTAATGCGAGTGCGTACTGTAGAAATTAGGGACCCTTTCTGGTTGGAGTCTAAGCTAAAACAGGGAAGTGAGTAGGAGTTGGAGAAAAACATGAAACTGGAAAGAGTATTATTGAACTAAAAATAGCGTTCAAAGTTGGATAAAAAAAGAGTGGTAGAAATTTTGCCTTTTACGAAAAAAGAGTGGTAGAAATTTTGTCTTTTAAGTGTTAGGGATAGATAGATAGATGTATAGATTAGGTAGAGATAGAGATTTAAATTAGACTTTGCCCCGTCGTGGGCCTTATCTCAACCATGGGTTTATCTCAACCATATTTCAATTAAATACTAAAGCCCATAAAAAATTAAATACTAAAAAATAGTAACATATGGAAAATCGAGGAGAGATCGACTCGGTTTATTAGGTGGGTATTGTCTATGTATATAAGTATATTATGTAAGGAAGCTTATAAAAGATAGAACGCTAGTTATGAATAAGGTTTTGCAATTTCAAACTAACTAAGTAAGTGGTGCAATTCTAAACTAAATAAGTGGTGGTTTTATTTTATTTTATTCATTCATCTTGAAAGAAGAGTTAGTTAGAGAAGGGCCGGACCAAAAAATAGATGGAGAGAAACTCTTCTCTTTTAAATATTAGATATAGATATAGATTACTTTCTTTTTCTCTAAGAAACAGCTACTAGAAACGGTCAATTGAGACGGCTATAAGGACGCCAAATATTTTAGTGCTTATAAATGTTTATTAACCGTTTTCTATTTTTTTTTCGAAAGAGCTCGCGTGACCTGAGTGCGGTGTTGCCATTGAATTTCTATAGGAGTATACTCCTCCCTCAGTCCCTCCTGTTTCTCTCTGACCCAAACGCTCTACCAAATCCTGCTGACCGCTGACGTCATCATAATTTACTAGACAAAATTCTTCAGAAGTTGCTCGATTGAGCCCGGCCCGACAGTGACGGCTCCCCCTCTTCGTTAGGGTTTCGCGCCTCTTCTCCCCTGCCCCTCCGTGTGCTCCTACTAGGGTTACGACTCCGGCGAGGCCTCGCTTGCGCCGGCGGCATCAGCAGCGGAGATGGGTGTCCCGGCGTTCTACCGGTGGCTGGCGGAGAAGTACCCGATGGTGGTGGTGGACGTGGTGGAGGAGGAGCCCGTAGAGATCGAGGGCGTCAAGGTGCCCGTCGACACCTCCAAGCCCAACCCCAACGGCCTCGAGTTCGACAACCTCTACCTCGATATGAACGGAATCATACACCCCTGCTTCCACCCGGAGGACAGGGTAAGTACGACTTCCTTCCTTCCTTCCTTCCTTCCTTCCCCCTCTCCTCTCTATTGGTTGGGTTGCTTTAGGCGTTGGAGAGCGGGTGGTGGGGTTATTTGGCTATGTGGTAATCTGGCTTGATGTGTTTGCGGTAATCAGGTAGGGTTGTAATTGGTCAGAAGTGACTATTGAGAAGTTGGAAGAGAGAATTGGTTATTTTAGCTTGTAATCTACCAGTAATCTGATTGCTGCTAGAGAAAGGAGCTGCTAAATTGTTTTCCAATCATCTCAGAGACATTGAGACAATGTTGCAGTTCATTCAATTTTTCAAAATAATGTTTAGCTGAATTGTACAGATTTGTTCTGTTTCTGTCTGCTAAACTGCAATGGAAATTGCCAACAATTAGGTGGCATTTGGATTGTGGGAAAAGGACAGTGGGTAAGGGAAATGGGGGAAACTGGATAACATAACCTTTGTTTGGATATATGGGAGGATAAAAACTGGGTGATAAGATCAGCCCATATCCCACCGATTGAAACCCAACGGGAGAGGTGAGTTATGGCCGGGAAAATCGATGGAGAGCCACACACCAGATTGCCATTGCTGTCGATGGGGGAGGAGGGTGCTGGAAACGGGCTCGCTGGAGGGCACCCACAGCCGCCATCGCCGCCCGGTGTAGCGCGAGCTCCGGCCGCCGCCGCCGCCGCTGCAGGAGCCCGAATCGCCCCGCCCCCGCGCGCTGTCGGAGCAGGAACTGGCCCCTGGTACGGTGGCAGCTGCTGCTCCCCCTTCCGCAGACGCCATGGCCCTGCGGTAGCAGCTGCTCCCTCGCGCAGACGCCACGGTCCAGCAGCACCTGCTGCTCCTCCCGCGGACACCGCGGACGGCGGACCTGGGCTGCTCCCTTCATCCGCGCAAGTGGCTGTAGGCTTTGTGAATGGATAAGCTCGCGGCCAGTGCCCAAAAGCAAACGAAGAGCAAGTGCTAGTGCCTACTGCTATCTTTCTTTTTTTTTATATTTGTACGTGGGCCCCATTTGTAACCCAAACCTTAACCCAATAGCCAAACAAAGGACTGGGTTGCAGGTCTTTATTTCCTCATCCATAACCCACCTCTCGATAACCCAGCTCATATCCATTTCCCTAACCTGTTCCTCATCCAAACGCCACCTTATTTGCCTTTTTGGAGCTATTTATGTTGATGATTTTGGATCAATTTCAGTTAGCAGACTGTATGGTGCTATGTCAATATCTGTAGTTTAGTGAAAGGAGCAGTGGCAGCTGCCTCAACATCAACCACAAACCAGAGAGAAAGAAAGAAAAAGATATCGTTGATACAATAAAAAAAAAACATTAATATGTTTCTGTTGGAACTGTTTGCTTTTTCTGTGTCGAAAGTAACATTAACTTAATTGTCATTTGCTTTTGCTTGCTGATTTAAATGTTGACCATGGTTTCTCTGTAGCCCTCCCCAACAACATTTGGTGAGGTTTTCCAGTGCATGTTTGATTATATCGACAGACTATTCGTCATGGTTCGCCCCCGGAAGCTTTTGTACATGGCCATTGGTATGTGGAATATGCCCATAGTGGAGGAAATTTTATTGCACTTCCACCTATTTATTTTACTGCTGTGTGAATTAGCAGAGTTTCTGTAGTTGTATGATCATGTAGAAGTCATGATTCTGCGTAATTTTATTATGTATACTATGTACTTGTGGATTACCTTGTCATAACTATGTAAGCATTTGTAACTTTTGGATGTTTGTTCTCATATGTAATAATTCACGTCTGCTCATTTGGAATGAGCATGTCCTCTAAATCCAATGATCAATGTAGTTCTTAGACCTGTGATCATATTTGATTTATTGCTGCTCATAATTTTTAACTGTGGTATAATGGCTTTACAGATGGTGTTGCACCTCGTGCTAAGATGAACCAGCAGCGCTCTAGGCGATTCAGAGCTGCAAAAGATGCAGCTGATGCGGTCAGTATTCTACCAAAACTATCTTCCATTGGTCTGTGTATGATTGTTTACTATCCTTTTGCTCAGTATTTTTCGCAGTTGCAATGCAGTCATTTTATTGCAATCACAGCTCAATATTCCTATGCCTGCAGGCTGCAGAAGAAGAACGGCTACGTGAAGAGTTTGAGAGGGAAGGCAGAAAACTTCCTCCAAAACAGCAATCACAAACATGTGATTCTAATGTTATTACTCAGGGACCGAATTTATGGCTGTGTTATCAGTTGCTTTGCAATATTACATTCATCTTAGATTGAATTATGATCCTGGTTGGAAACAAATTAAAGTAAGCATGAGTTGATCCTGATTTAAGTTTCTATTTTCTACCAATACTTAAGATCAGCCTCATTCACATTTTTTTTTTTATTGAGAAAGGCTGCCACTAACCACAGAAAGCTTGAATGCAATAAAACTATTTATGTTCTAATTAAGGTCTTTTGAAGGTTATTTTGTCTGATGCCAATGTTCCTGGTGAAGGGGAACATAAAAATCATGTCATATATTCGTGGCCAACGGAATCTGCCTGGTTTTAACCCAAATACGGCGCCATTGCCTGTATGGCCTGGTATGTTTGACAAACCTATATTATTTTTAATTTTAATGTAGCTTATTTTATTTCTTCTAGCCCTGTTAATGCAGCATTATATTATATATCCATAAATTGCAGGATGCAGATCTGATCATGCTAGCTTTGGCGACACATGAAGTACACTTCTCAATACTGAGAGAGGTTAGCTTTCCTCAGTGTGGATTATACTTTTAATGCTTGTACATATTATTGTCCCTGTTCAAGAATTTTTTTAGTTTATTCTATGTTTTCCTGTTGTCTACTCCCTCGAGTTTCACAACTCTTGCTGTGTTGGGCAAGGCTGAATTCAAACTTCTTGAGCTTTGACTTAATAACTTCTACAGTATTTAATTTAAGACACTAAACCAACATGCATAGATTAGTCTTAAATATACTTTAATAAAATAGTATGTCTGTTGATTTTTGTATAGATTATAGTAGAAAATCATAGTCAAACTATGTTTTAGAAACTGTGTTGTCCAAAACAACTAGAATTATGGAACCAGAGGAAGTATGTTACTTTTTGTCTAAAGAATATATATTTTTAACTGCCCCTGCATTGTTATTCCTTTTGTTTATGCTATGATCAATGGCTTACTTGTTTTTTTTTTTTTTTGCAGCAGGTAGTTTATACACCTGGACAGCAGGATAAATGCTTCTTGTGTGGTCAGGTGGGACATCTAGCAGCAAACTGTGAAGGAAAGGTGAAAAGAAAAGCTGGGGAATTTGATGAGAAGGGTGATGCCATTGTTCCCAAGAAGCCTTACCAGGTTATTTGTCTGTTGTAACACATTGTTTCACAAGACATCTTGATGAGTTCACTAAATAACTTTGTGTTTATTTTTGTGCTTCTGCAGTTCTTGAATATATGGACCCTGCGGGAATACTTAGAATACGAGTTCAAAATGCCAAACCCACCTTTCAAAATTGATTTTGAACGCATCGTTGATGATTTCATCTTTATGTGCTTCTTTGTTGGCAACGATTTTCTTCCACATATGCCAACGCTAGAGATCCGTGAGGTTTGTTCATGTGCCCCCACTGTTTGACTGAGCATCCATGTTTGCACATAGTACCTTTAAGTTCCAATTGCTGCTACACTGGATCTCTTTTTATTCTTTAACTTCTCTGTATGTAAGTTCCTCTAGATGCTTGCAGTTAACTCCTAAATTTGTCATACTGATGTCCTGGTTTTCTCAGGGAGCTATTAATTTGCTAATGGCGGTGTACAAGAAGGAATTTCCCTCAATGGGTGGATATTTAACAGATTCTTGCACGGTAATCAAAGTTCATTTCTGTTGGAGCTGGACAGATTCAGTTTTTTTTTTTCCCAATTGATTGATCCACAATGGTATTAAATTATTAACTTGCTTCTTGCTGATTTAGCCTGATCTGAGCAGAGTTGAGCACTTCATTCAAGCAGTTGGTTCATATGAGGATAAAATTTTTCAGAAAAGAGCCCGTTTGCATCAGGTACGCAAGGATGGTTATTGATTTGTTTCTCTCTTGTACAAAGCCTTTTGGTCCCTTGGGTTAGCCTAGAGTTGAAACAAACAAGAGGCATTAGCAAAGCAGTTGTTAGTCCCTTTTTGACTCTAACGTTTCCTACATGCTCAAATTTCTAACTGTACTGATACCATGTAGTAGAACAAAATCCTCTCTAAAGGTGTTTTGTTTTCTGTATTGGAGAATTTGGATAAATTAGTCATGAATTTTACTTCAGAGTAGCACGTTTGTAGTGGTTAGCTGTGCATGTCCCTTTGCGTGTATGACCCGGAACTAGTCTAAAGCATTTTTAACAAAGCAGTTTGGACTCCTGTGCAAAAAGTTTGCAAACCTTCTTTTTTCTGCTTTTGTTTTAGTCAACTGTCAAAAACTTTGAATAACAATTAGGCATTTGCACTTACAATTTGCAATCAAATTACCCTGTTGTAGCGTCAAGCGGAGAGAATAAAACGGGAAAAAGCTCAAGCGAAGCGGGGTGATGATCTGGATCCCCATGTTAGGGATGACCTTATTGTACCTGTTCAACGTTTTCAAGGGTCTCGCCTAGCCTCTGGGGCTGTACCTGTGCCATATGAGCAGAATGGATCCCATAAAGACAATAAAGAAAGGAACAGTCGAGCTCGGAAAGCTGCACGAGTATCAACGTCAGGTTCCAGCATTGCCGCTGCCATAGTTGAAGCTGAAAATGACCTTGAAGCCCAAGTAATTCTCCCCATATGGCTTAAGATCTCAAATGTACTTTGCAACAAATACTTCTTGTATTTTCACCTGACATTGTTGATGACTTCGTTAGGAACGTGAAAACAAAGAAGAACTGAAGTCAATGCTTAAAGATGCACTTCGCGAGAAATCAGATATTTTTAATTCTGACAATCCAGAGGAGGATAAGGTATGTCTTCTAAATCACTGGTTATTTGTGAACACTGAAGCTGGTTCAACTAGATCACTGGTTATTTGTGAACACTGAAGCTGGTTCAACTAGGGATGCGTTGTAAATTACTAAATATTGCTGAACACCATTGATTACTAGAAGCACTAGAGACCCTGGAGTAGCTGCCTGGGTACTTGATCTGCCTGTGAGCTCTCATTTGCAACAAATTCATGGCAGATATCTGAGGCATTTTGCAGTATGAGAAACAACCAAACCAAATATTTTATGGAAAAAGAAGTCTATATGTTGTTGGTTGAATAAGCAGTAGCACTTGGTAATATATATTAGACCTGAAGTTCTAATGTTATAACTGAATGTTTTGAGAATAATGGAACCATCAACTCACGTTTAATTCAGTAAGTACAAAAACAGTGGCAGAAACTTGCCTTACAATTAGTAACAAACTCATTCGAGTTGTATTGAGAACCTTGCATAGTCCAAAACAAGTTAAGAGGAAAAGAAATGAAACAGTAGAAAAAGATGATCCTGTCCTCTTCTTGCTACACCAGATCAAAGCAAGGAGCCCTCCTAGAAGCCCAAATTCCTGAATCATGCGGATGATTAAGGGTGTCGATGAAGAAGAAACCTCTAGCACAATGTCTTCAGATAGTGGCAGATGGAGAAAAGCAAGATTCAGCTGGTGGAGAAGCCAATGGTCATCAGATCTGCAAACTTGAGACTCATTCTAATCGTGAAAATTTAATTTTTTCATCCAAGGAGATACCTTGTGCTAGTAGAGAGGAATTCGATTATAGTCCAGGCAGGTGGGATCAGGGGCCTCTCACCCAGGTGCCCCATTTCCTCAGCCTGGAGCCCAGGCAGCTTACACCACCAGGTCTTCATACCAGGCAAAAACTCAGGACTAGTCCAGGCAGGTCTTCTGCCCAGGCAGTTTAGTCCAGGGTTGCAACAAAGCATGCCCTATGTGTGTTCATTTTTATTAAAAAAAAAATGCAGCCCCGCATTTTGGACAACAATAACCTATTGTGAAATTTAAATGCGTTAATTCACTAGTGCTTTCACAACTTAAATGTTTAAAACTACTATGAAATATTAATGTTTGTTATTTTCAGGTGAAACTTGGAGAACCAGGATGGAGGGAAAGGTACTATGAAGAGAAATTTGGGGCAAGAACACCCGAGCTGATTGAAGAAATACGTAGAGACGTTGTAAGTTTCTCACTAGTGGCATGAGGAAATATTTTTGTTACAGTACTTCTGTTGACTTTTGGCATAGGCAACTAGCTTGCGATTGGGGCTAATGGCTTTGCTGCTGCTGTTCTTACTTGCTTTGGGAGAATTGCATGTTTGTTCCTTTTAAAGAATGCTGCTATTGCGACCTGCTTCTAATCTTATTTGATGCTCTCTCTTATAGGTTCTCAAATACACTGAAGGATTGTGTTGGGTAATGCACTACTATTATGAAGGGGTCTGCTCATGGCAATGGTAATTTAGCTTGCTCAAGTTAGTCAGATATATCAAATTGTGCAGAGGTTCATTTGTCGTATTGGCAGGCTTGATTGCTCTTTCTTGCTGTGCGTCCACTGTCTCATTCTCTAAAATCTCCTTGGTATATATAGGTTCTACCCTTATCATTATGCTCCGTTTGCTTCGGATTTAAGTGGATTGGGCCAACTTAATATTAAATTTGAACTTGGGACACCATTCAAACCTTTCGATCAACTTATGGGTGTTTTCCCAGCTGCAAGGTAATTACTGGGATTTTTTTTCTTTTAATAAGGCCTTCAATTGGTGCAAAAGTAGTTTTTACAGCTGTCACATTAAAATTTTATTTCAGTGCCCATGCGCTACCGCTACAGTATCGGCAATTGATGACCGATCCAAATTCACCAATAATTGATTTTTATCCTACAGGTTTGCTGATTTTGTTAATATGATATGCTCTATATTATCATATCTTTGATATTAGCTTTTTTCTGATTCATGATCCCATTTACTATGCAGATTTTGAAGTAGATATGAATGGGAAGAGATATTCTTGGCAAGTAAGTTGTCCTTCACAGTGTGCATTTGTATTTTTCCGATCTACTCCGTACTTGTCTAATTAGTAACTGTAATATATGCTTTTCAGGGGATTGCAAAACTACCCTTTATCGATGAAGCTCGTTTGTTGGCTGAGATAGAAAAAGTTGAGCATACTTTGACGGTATGATGATAAAATTTAATTTGCCATTCATTTGTGCATCACAAGGCACAATGAATAAGAGTCTTCTAAGATTTGCTTTGTTTTTGTCTTATGTGTAGCCTGAAGAAGCAAGGAGAAACAGCATCATGTTTGATATGCTTTTCGTGAATGGCTCACATCCACTTTCACCTTATATCTACTCTCTCAACAGCAAATTTGGACATCTGCCTGACAAAAGGAGAAATGAAATTAAAGAAAAGCTTGATCCTTCTGCTAGGTTAGCTAAGCTCAGTCAGGACTGTTGTTGATTGACAAATAATACTTTATTAACTGTATCTGTATTGGACTGGTGGGGAAGGAGTTGGGGATAATGTGTAAAAGATCAGTGAACCAGTTTGCCTGCTAGTATAAATTGAGAAAACGTAGTGCACTAAGATATTTTTTTTTTCCCAGTAGTTCTTAACACCTACTTTTATTTTGTACAGTGGAGGAATGAATGGCTACATAACACTTTGCAGTGGGGATCCATGCCCTCCAATTTTTAGGTCTCCTGTGGATGGGCTGGAGGATATTATGGACAATCAAGTGATGTAAGCTTAACCCCTTTGCTTGACATATTTGGCACTTGTTTAATTGCTATATTGAACAATATGGATTTTGTATCAACCAGATGCTCAATCTACAAGCTTCCAGATCATCATAAGCACATTGCCCGTCCGCCAGTTGGTGTTATCATACCCAAGAAGGTTTGTAACTTGTATTTTAGTGCCTAGCTGTGTGGCATAAGCATCATGATATTAACTGTTAATAAGGACTCTGTTCAATCTACTCTGCAGACTGTTGAAGCTGGTGATCTGAAACCACCACCTGTGCTGTGGCATGAAGATAGTGGCAGGCGGCCTCATGATAATAGCAACAGGTTTTCATCACCCTTTTTGTTTTTTATTTAATGTTCTGTGGGCTAACTGAAAATACTGATCTTGTACAATGGTTGTTAGGCAAAACCCACCTGGTGCTATATCAGGCCGTCAACTTGGAGAAGCAGCTCACCGACTTGTCATAAACAGCTTAAATGCTCAGGGTAGGGGGCAACATAGTGGCACATCAATGCCATATCAAACTATAATGAATGGTTTGCACCATCTGAATGTAGTGCCCCCTGCCAGCAATCAAGGCTTGCCTCCACTAGTGGGGCACTCTGCTGGACCTCCTGGATGGTATGTTCCTAGGGGTAGTGTGCCAAATGGTCAACCACCAGCTTATGGGTCATCGGGATCTGGTCATTATCAGCATGAAAGGTCAGGGCCTTCGCTATATGAACAAGGTAACCATGGAAGGCAACAATCTCACCCATATGCAAGAGATGGCTTCCATGATTCACGAGGCAGGGTTCCTCCTGCATATGGGTACCAGCAGAGCAACATGTATCCATCAGGTCCTGGATTGTATGGGCAACATCTGTCAGCATATCCTGGGGTCCATGGTGGAGGCTACCAACCCCCTCCATATGGTGGAGGCCAGCAGTGGCAGCAACAATCATATAGTTCGTACGCTGGGCGAGGGCCCTACGGAGGCAGGCCACCACCCACAAGGGCTGATTCAGGGTCACAGCAACCACAGAACCGTTATGGTGCTTTAGACAGAAGTTCAAACCGGAGGCCTCCATCTGGATACAGCAGATAATAGATTGTGGTCCAGTTTATGTTATAGCATAGTTTGTTGTTATTAGAGCTAGGCTAAAGCAGAGGCAGAAAGTCTTGTGACCTTCGAGCAGTAGGTGGTGGCATCAAAGATATTGGGAGGCAAAATTTGTATGCTACTGCAGACTCTGGTACTGGTGGTTGGTCGCCATTGAAGTGGCTAGGTTGTGGCATCGTAGGTTTTGTGAAGCAAGATTTGTATACTACTGTTATCAACGGGCCATCAGGTACTGGTGGCTGGTTGCCATTCATTCATTTGTGGTTCCCATTTATTTAGAAGATGTCATAAGCACCCTGGGGCTTAAATGGGTTCCAATGAAGAATATTTTTGAAGGATGTTTACTCAGACTCGACAAGTTTTGGCGTCATTTTGATATCAGACAAGTGTATGTAGTAGTGCCAATTTTCAGTTTTGATGATGTATTCCAAGTCATGTATGAACTCTTAGAAGTCATTAATGAAAGTTGGACTTATCTATTATTCGTGTGGTTGTGGTTGGAAACGTCATGCTTTGTAAATGTTAGACTTACTCTGAAATCTTGACAGTTGTAGCAGTGCAGAAGCTACGGCGGAGTGTTTGGTGGATGCGCCAACAATTACACTGCATGGCGTTGAGTACCGGTTCAACACGTATTTCATTGTGCGCTCAGCGGTTGTTGTGAAAGAAAGATGTATACCAAAAATTGTCTAAGATATTGATGTTTTCGTAACTGATTTTCAAAGAAGAGGACAATGCGGAATTACATCGAGAGATGTGAGAAACAGCGGTGGTTGGTGAAAGGCGAAGTATATCAAAACTCGCAAATTCGCCTAAGCTAATGTTTTCGCAGTCGATTTTCTATATCCAATATGTATGTCTAGTTAGCTTTAGACAGTACTAGATGACAATAGCAACAACACCAGAGACCTCACGCTCACGTGCCTCACGATTCATGTTCGCTCGGGCAAGAATCCGCGAGAGCATGGACTGGTGCTGGTAGGAATCCGTCTTGACCTTGTCGCTCTCGTGTGATGTCGCACTGTCGTAATTTTTTCGATTGCGGTTCAATCTTGCAATACAGCTCCCTCAAATGTAGCAATATACTATTTAATTTTTTTAACCTGATATAAGATTTAATTGGTTGTCTGTATAAGGGGCTATCTACGCTAGTGGGCTACAAATCTTTCTGTTTGATTAAAGCAAGGCTAATAATATAGCCTAACTGTATAGATTTTTACAACCCATCTTTCAGCCCCCTCATACCATAATTTAGCTCTTTACTCAAGACAATAGCTCACTTATCTCTCTCACATGTTTTTTGGTTTTTGTGCTGAAACTGGTTGTAGGCTTATGAGCCTGATTGGTTGACAACCAAAATTTATCATACCAAAGATTTGGCAAGCCAAATCTTGGACAAAAAATTACCAAAGATTTAGCAAGTCAAATGTGATTAGTTGGCAAATTTTGGTAGACAACCAATCACTAGCCAAAATCATGGTTTGCTAAATCTTTGGCGTGACAAATTTTGATTGCCAACCAATTAGGCCCTACATCCCACTTCTCTCTCTATCTCTCTCTCTTCTCTCTCCTCCACCTCAGCATTTAGCCTTGCAGCCCTGAATAATACTTGCTCTTAGATATATAGCATTTAGGCTGAAAACAATCAGAAACGATCGATAGGAGGCCAAATCACTTTTATTTTCAATTTTCTTTCTTGAAAATAAAATTGATACGATTGTCGGAAACGAATACGGTATCGATATTTCGGTAATTTTGAAAATGATAATAGTCAATCGCAAAATACATCAATAACGTTCGAATTCATGAGAACGATATCTAAAAAATGATAAACACGTCAAATCGTACAACAAAAAAGAGCCATATAACTCGACCTATCTTAAATGACAATAATAAATAAAGTTACAATTACAAAGACTACAAGCTAAACCACACAATTCAGACCATCTTAGACTCAAGCAATAACAAACCACGTAATAAAGTGCAATTAAGTTCTAGGTTGACTTGAAATAGCATAGTGACTACTAGAGTTACAGTGCAAAGCACCGCAAAGACGCGTCACGTGATTTCTTTGCTTGGTCGACGATTGATTGTTTTTTGCCTTTTTGGTTTCTTATTCCTATACGAATGACATTCTTGCTGTATACTTTCTTTCTATAAAACATGCGCTTGCGAGTGCAGTGTATATTTTATGCAAATCAGCAAGTCTATAAATAAATTAGGATTTAAAGCCTTTAAATCGGTAACTACTGACGGTAAATTACCGGCTAAATACGGAAATCTTAAAAAATGATCGGATAATCATTTTCACTTTCGTTTTTCCGTTTAATTTTATCATTATTATTTTTGTTTTTTGTTATCATTATCATTTTTATTTTGACCTGAAAATCAGAAAAACTTGAAATAATTGCCAAAAATTGAAAATTATCATTTTCGTATTAGTCCCTATATAGCATCCATGGAAACACAACTCTGTTGCGTACTAGGCTGTGCATACCTGTATCCCCTCGCACGAGCCAATGCAACGCCTATCCTACCCTCCCCTCACCCTCCTCTTTCCCTGGCGCTTTCTAGTTTGTGATGCACTGTTGCCGCCGGATCTCTCGGTTTTGTGTCGGTGGAATAATGCACAAAATACTACTTTTCAATCTAAAATTTCCAATATAGACAACCAAACAGGATCTACATACGTAATTGGCGCAAAGACTATACAGGCCAACCAAACACTACTTTATTGTATTATAGGCTAGGCCAAATTAGGCTAGCCTACACTAGGATCTTAGGCAGTCCAGCTAAGGACGTCCCAACAAGCAGTTATGATCTATTTGTTTTACTAGGACTAAAGTTTAGTTTATTTTAATCCATAAACTTTCAAACACTCTTGCTTTTGGAGGTGCTAAACTTTAGTAATTTTTAGTCAAGTAAAAAGAAACTAAAAGTTCAAGTTATAAGAGTACATATCTTTTTTTAATACGCTTTTAATCTCTAAAACTAAACATACTAGTAATAAACTTTAGAGACTAAACCTTAGGCACTCGAGGCATGCCCCTAATAGCTAACGTAGAGAGTAGCAAAAATAAACCAGCTAGCGACGAGGAAAGCGCTAGGCTCTTCCTAGAAAACCTGTGTTTGTCTCTCTCTTCTAAGAATGCAGGACAGCTTCGTATTCTCGTTTTTTTATTTGATCTCAGCTTCAGGTCAGCCGGCGATCTGTGCGAGCCGTTGCGGACGCCCTGAGATGTAACGTACTACTCCGGTCCCCGCCATATGGAGGGAGTTGCAACGCTGACGGCTGACCCCAGCTGGTCGCCGCCCCGGTTCCAGTGCCCGCAAAGAGCCCAAGACCCGTTGAAGTTTGACCAGACATGGTCGAGTGGAGCAGCTGAGCAACACGGAGCCACGGAGGGAAAGGGAAAGCCGGAAAGGGGTCCATGGCGGAAGGAGTTCTTGCCTCGAGCATCGTCCATGAGGTGCTGGCAAAGATTGGCTCCTCGATTTGGGCCGAGCTTGCGCTCCTGAGGAGCTTCAGGGCGGACCTGAGGGCCATGGAGCGCGACTTCACCACCGTCCGGGAAGTCCTCTCTGACGCCGAGGCGCGCGGCGGCAGCGGTGAGGGAGGCGTCCGCGACTGGCTGCGCAGGCTCAGGGACGTCGCCCACGACATCGATGACCTCCTCGACGAGTGCCGCACAGATCTCTGCGTCTCCCAGCGGCGGACGAGGACTGCGTGCGGGTGCGGCCCCGTCACTAGCCCCTGCTTCCTCCGCTCGTTCGCCATGGCCCGCAGGCTCAAGTCATTGAGGCGCCGGCTGGAATCCGTCGCCGCCGGAAGAGACAGACTGCGCCTGAACCCCGGCATCCAGCCGCCAGGCCATGGCCACCCATCCGCTCCTCCCCGGCGCGAGACCATCTCCAAGGTCGACGAGTCCAAGACGGTTGGGCGGGCCGGGGACAAGGAGAAGCTCATGCGGCTGGTCCTCGACGCCGCCAGCGACGACGACGTGTCCGTGATCCCCATCGTCGGATTTGGCGGACTCGGCAAGACGACGCTCGCGCAGTTGGTGTTCAACGACCGGCGCGCCAACGACGAGGTGTTCGACCCCCGGATCTGGGTCTCCATGTCCGGCGACTCCAGCCTCCGGACGCTGGTCCAGCCGATCGTCAGCGCCACCAAGGAGAAGTGCGACCTTGACAACCTCGACGCCGTCTCGAGCTTCCTGTCGCGGACGTTCACGGGGATGAAGTACCTGCTCGTTCTTGACGACGTGTGGAGCGAGAATCAGGAGGAGTGGGAGAGGCTGCGCCTACTCCTCAAGGACGGCAAGCGCGGCAGCAAGATCATAGTGACTACGCGGAGCCGGAAGGTTGCCATGATGGTGCGCACGGTGGCACCGTTCGTGCTCGAGGGTCTCTCCGACGACGACTGCTGGGAGGTATTCAGGTGCAAGGCATTCGAGGAAGGGGAGGAGAATTCGTATCCCAAGCTGGTCAAGGTAGGCAAAGAAATTGTTCACAAATGCGGCGGCGTGCCATTAGCAGCGAAGGCTCTTGGGAGCATGTTGAGGTTCAACAAAAATGAGCAGTCATGGGTGGCTGTCAAGGACAGTGAGATATGGCAGATGGAGAAGGAAGAGACGATCTTGCCATCTCTGAAACTTAGCTACGACCAGATGGCACCTAGTATGAAGCAGTGCTTCGCTTATTGTTCGGTGTTTCCTAGGAGCCATGAGATTGACAGGGATAAGCTTATTCAGCAATGGGTTGCTCTTGGTTTCATTGAACCTACACAGTATCGCACCGAATCAATTTTGGATAGAGCGAATGACTGCTTTGAGCACTTGTTGTGGATGTCATTCCTTCAGGAAGTGGAGGAGCATGATATATCAAAGAAGGAATTAGAAGAAGACGGCAATGTCAAGTATATGATTCATGAATTGGTGCATGACCTTGCACAATCTGTTGCAAGGGATGAAGTTCAGACAATAAATTCTAACCAGGTCAATGGTCAGACTGAAGGATGCTATTATGTATCATTGGCTGATGACATGGGAGCACCTAAAGTTACTCAGAGCATGTTACGCAGAGTTCGTGCCTTCCATTCATGGGGATATAATCTTGACACCAAGCTGGTTCTTCAGTCCAGGTGTTTGCGCGTACTAGATTTGGGAGGCAGCCCTATTACGGAGCTTCCCCAATTGGTTGGCAAACTGAAACACCTAAGGTACTTGGATATTTCCTCATCCCCAATCGAAACTCTGCCCGATTCCATCAGCAGCCTCCATAATTTGCATACTCTGTACCTATCCAATTGCAGCAATCTCTGTGTTCTTCCCAATGCAATATGCAGCCTTCGAAGTCTAGAAACCTTGAATCTTTCAGCCTGTAGCCTCCAAAACTTACCAGATTCGATTGGGAATCTCCAAAACCTGGGAAATCTGAACATGTCATTTTGCAAGTTTCTCGAGAAATTGCCAAACTCCATTGGTAAACTCCAAAGCTTGCGGACCTTGAATTTTAAAGGATGTGGTAAGCTCCGAAGTCTTCCTGATGATATATGCAACCTCCAAAATTTGCAATTTTTTAACCTTTCACAGTGTGGTGTTCTCCAAGCATTGCCCAGAAATATTGGTAACCTCTCAAATTTGTCACACCTGAATTTATCACAATGCAATGATCTCAAGTCAATACCAGATTCAATACGCCGGATAACACAGTTGCATACTTTGAATATGTCTCATTGCAGTAGTCTATCAGAAATACCAGCATCCATCGGTGGCCTTAAAGAGCTTCAGTTTCTTATTTTGTCGCATCATTCAAGCAGTTTATCACTTCCTATATCAACCGGCCATCTGCCAAACTTGCAGACGTTGGATCTCTCCTGGAATATTGGTCTGGAGGAATTGCCTGAATCAATCGGCAATCTTCATAATTTGAAGATCCTGATCCTGTTCCAGTGCTGGAGTCTTTCCAGGTTGCCTGACTCTATATCCAACCTCGTGAAGTTGGAAAGTTTGAACCTTGATGGATGCGAACAGCTGACAAAGTTGCCTGATGGCATAATAAGCATCAGCAATCTAAAGCACCTGAGAAATGACCAATGCTCATCTTTGGAGAGACTGCCTCATGGATTTGGGCAATGGACAAAACTTGAAACATTGTCCCTACTTACTGTAGGTGACAAAAATAGCAGTATTGCAGAGCTAGAGCACCTTAATGTTTTAACTGGTCAGCTGAGGATTGAATGCCAGTCACCCATGAAGAATCCGTCAACTGATGCCTTGAGAGCAAACTTAAGGAAGAAGAAAAAATTAAGCAGCTTGACCTTATCATGGTCTAAGTCTTGTTCCATTGAAGAAATGATGAATGCTGAAGCATTTCTTGAAGTCCTCATGCCACCTGAAAACCTCGAAGTTTTCGAGATAGACGGCTATCTGGGCACTAAATTTTCCAGTTGGATGATGAACAGCATGGAACAGTTGCTTCCGAATCTTGTCTCCCTCAGTTTCAGCAACATCCATCATTGCAGTTGCCTTCCGCACCTTGGCCATTTTCCGCATCTACGGTCTCTTCAGCTCCGCCACATTACCGGTGTTCATAGCATGGACTCTGAAATGCCTGTAAAAATAAACAAAGGTACTTTGTACCGATCGTTGAAGGAACTCCACTTTGAAGACATGCCCAACCTGAAGGTTTGGCTGACATCACCGGTAACTGATCATAAGGACAAAGAACAAGACCTATTCAAGTTTCCTGTTCTTAAAACTGTCACTGTAACTGGATGCCCAATGTTGACACCACAACCGTACCTGCCTGATGCTATAGCAGATTTGTCGGTGTCCGGCAGCAGCTCGATGTTATTAGTTGGTAGGATCGCCATACCACCATCATCACTTCTGAGGAGATTATGGATTAAAAACTGTCATGTTTCTTCTAACGAGTGGAGATTGTTGAGGCACAGACCAAAGCTCGAGGACCTAGTGATCGAATATTGTGAGAGGCTGCATGTTCTGCCAGAGGCCATCCGGTCCCTCACTAACCTCCGGAGACTGAAGGTTCTAAATTGCAGGGAACTGAAAGCCCTTCCGGAATGGCTCGGTGAACTTGCGACGCTTGAATCTCTGGAGATACGCTGCTGTCCCAAGCTGGTTTCACTGCCCAATGGTTTGCAGTGCTTGACTGCACTTGAAGAGCTGACCATCACTGGGTGCAGCGCCGATCTGAACCAGAGGTGCACAAAACATACAGGCAGGGATTGGGTCAAGATATGCCATGTTCCAAGTATCATTGTCTCATAAGGCCCTATTTGGCAACTTAGTAATGTTCCCACTTTAATTGATAATGATGTTGAACTATTGAATTATTTTATTCTTGATTTTGAGTGTCAAAGGAATATAAATGCTAATATAGCCGTGAGTATGTTGATTTTTTTTTTTAATAAATGTTAAGTAATGGACGCTAGAAATATATTCCACAGATCCTTACACATGTATTCGAGTGAGTATTTGTGTTCACAAAATTTCTTTGACGACATGTTTTACCTACATAATAATTAAGAATTTTTATATTCCCCTAAAAAAAAATTCTGTATTATCTACAAAACCACTAAATGAAATAATAGCTTTCGCTATATTCAGTTATATCTTTTTACAGCTTCTGGAAGAGGCTATCGTCACAACTCACGATTTAAATAAAACCTTGAATATAACCAAAGAAAATTCTTTTTTTTTGAAAAAATAGCAGGAGCTCTGCTTCTCAATTAAGGATGGAAAAAAGAGTTTTATGTACAAGCAAAAGAACAATAGCTATGGAAGGAATAGGCAAACAGAGAGGCAAAAGGTAGAGGTCTGAAGGACCCTCCAAAAATAGCGCTACACCAGCATGCTAGCCTTCCCCTCCTAAAGCCCTTTTTCTTTGCATAATGTCTTCCTTGATTCTTGAAGCCACCTGTATGGCCGACTCCTGGGCATTACTGAAGATTCTTCGATTCCTCTCCTTCCAAAGATTCCAGCAAGTATAAATCACCAACCCATTGAAGTGTTTTCTTTCTTCTTTTGTGACCTTATGCACAGTCTGCTCCCACCAAGTACTGAAGCAAGTGGAGTCTTGGTCGAAATGTAGCAGCTGATTATCGAAATGCTCCCAAGTTAGGATTTGGTTCCATACCACCTTGGCGAACGGGCAGAGAAGGGATAGATGCAAGCATGTTTCCAAAGGACCGTTGCACAATATGCAGCGATCTTAGTGAGGCCACCCTCTTTTTTTTTGTAAGTTATCCGCTGTTAGTATTTTTTAACCAAAGAAAATTCAGACACAAGCGAACAGCTTACATATTCAGAAAGGGGTACGAGAGCATGAAAATGAGTATTGGTGTTGGCAGCAGGTTGAATCGCTTGCAGCACGCTATGAACAAGGACCGGGCATAGATGGTGGGTGCTCTGCTCTCTTGTTGCCTCGGACAGGTGCCGCCATGATCTGCGATTCTGCAGACAAAGGTTGCGGCAGTGCCCGGCCATCGCTCTGGAGGCTGAGGTCGAATGGTCCAACATCTTATCATCTCCAATTCTCCATCTGCATATGGTGGAACTTTTTCAAATCTTATCATCGCGCTGGAGCTGAGGTAGCATGTGCCTGATATATCGTCACACAAGCAAATGTATACTGAACAAATTAAAATGCTTGTGATTTGTGAATCCTGCAGTTGATACTATTCACGAGCGGATCAGCGACAATAAAAACAGTCCAAGTCACAAATGGAGGACTACATGTCTACATATAGATAATCTGCATAAGCTGATAGGCAGAATAATCTTCCAAAAGGCACCAACACAGTATGGATGAAGCCGCCATTGTCTAGAACATATACAGGCAGGCAGATACAGACCACTCAGTTCAGAAAAAGCAGGACCTGATAGCACTTAGATTGCCAGAAATGATACAAGCATATATTTCTGGTTTCACAGGCATTCAGAATTTGACACTGTCGAAGCGTGAAAGTAGAGAAAACAACCGGTGGTAGAATCTGAACAAAACAGATAATAGAACAGAGAAAAAAATTTCACAGACGACAGATCACAGAATAGATGAGCTCCATCTTCATCAAAGCAGGCGCATATTACACATGCTGTATCCAGTTTCATTCGACGTTTTAGGTCACTGCGGAGTGCTAAACTGTTATGCCCCATTCTCCACAAGAAATGTACCATCTTCTTTGGACAGTTAAGATTCCACACTGTTTTCCAGAGCTGATCACCTCCCCCGCTGGATGACGACGAGGATGATCCCCCATCCCTTCGTTCATCAGTGCTTCTCCTCCTGTCTTCTACAAACACCTTATACGCTACAGACTTCACTATGGTTTAACTGTTTTGACGACAAAAACTGTGGGGGAGATCCCCACAGTGTGATTTGTAATAATAATTTTTTTTAAAAAAAGTTACAGCAGAACATAAAAGTATTAGCTGAAGGCATCATGCAGATTTTACTCTTGTTTAATAATTGTTAATATATAATCCATCCATTTCAATGAAGGGAAATTATATATATGGATTCTAGAAGACTAATACTAGTCTATTTTTTATTTAAAATAAATTTAAAGATTATTTTAGATTATGTTAAATTTTATTAGGAAATACAATTCCAAACTGGCTAGTGAACTAAAGTTGTCCGGTCCTAACTGTTCAAGAGTGTCCGGTGTCTAGTTTCATAGTTTAATGTTAAGAAATTGGACTGCCATACAAATTAGAGGTTAAAAATAGACTTTACTTTTTATTGGGCTGTTTTGTATGTATTCCCTTTGTCTCTTAAATTTTAGATTTTAGACAAGTCAAACTATTTTAATAGGGAACATATCTAGTGCAAACTAACTTTGCATAAAAACTCGTGCAAACTACGGTAAAAAAGTTCTCTAAATTCACAAAAAAATTCACACATATAGATGATATGATGATACACAACACTGCAAAATATCTTGTCGAAACTCGACTTTGTTTGTGAGATATAAAAATAACAAATTTCAAGCCAGAAAGCTGTCCAGATAATTTGGTAGAAATTTATTATTTTTATATCTCACAAACGAAATCGAGTTTAGACAAGATATTTTGCAAGGTTATGTATTATCATATCATCTACATGTGTGATTTTATTAGTGAATTTAGATGACTTTTTTACCATGGTTTGCACGGGTTTCCACCTTGGAAAGATTAGTTTGACTAGACATCGCTCTCATTTTAATAAGTTTATAGAAAAATATATCATATTTATATCTTCGGTCAGATTTATTATAAAAATATATAATATATTTAATGTAATGAAACTTATTCGATACTATAAATATGAGTATTAGTATTTTTATATAATTTCAGTTAAATCTAGAAAAAATGTTTTCTTAGGAGGTGAGAATTGCATTCGGGATGAAGGGAGTGGTATATTTTGTGAAGACGGAGCTTCCAGTTCACAAGAGCAGACAATCGCACTGCCCGCGGCGAATCGGTGGCACACACGCCCCTATGCTGTACCAAAAGCGGTGGTGACCCCATGGTTCCCCAAGAGCCATACCGTACGTCCTTTTGAAGGGGCCCAAACGGCGACGAGGCAGAACGTGCACCGCTAGCTCAAGCCAGCCGACATGCCGGCGCCCGACGCCCGAGACGTACGTGCGCACGTGAACGCATCCAGGCAGGCAGGCAGGCAGGCAGGCACGAGCACGGCGCCGCCTAACCATGGACGGACACGGCGGCTGCAGGCTGCTCAAGGATAGATTACGACGACGACGGTCTTCGGCGGCGGCGGCCGGCCGCATGCAAAAGCTGCGGCGCCCGCTCTCGCTGTAGGAGTAGACGAAAGCGACCGCGCGCGCGCCGTGGCAGCGGTCCAGGTCCAGAGGTCCTGCGGTCCGGCGCGGCGGCCCCCGGCGAGCGTAAGATATATCCGTAGCAGATTCGATCGTGATCGGCGGCAGATTTCCATTGGGCGCCGCTTCTCGTCTGCAGTCTGCATGCTGGCCTCTCCAACACCCATGGTCGGCCCGGCTCGGCTGGTCATGGAGTTGGCAAGTCCTGTTCGTAATCGATCGCAACTTCAAAGCAGGCATCAAAGAGAGTGTACAGTGTACTACTACACTGTAAAAACGCTAGTTGGCTCCAAGCTGCCCGCGCCCCACTCCAAAAGCGCTTTGTTTTCCACCTAGTAAGCAGTTTTAGCTCCAGGTAAAGGTAAAAAAAAGCTTCAGAAGCTGTAGATTTTTCCAACAGCAGGTACACGGTAGAAATTCGCGGACAGGTCCCTCGTTTTGTACGGCCCAGCTCGCCATGCATGTCACACGTCGAGCCCGGCCTCGCAAGCCGCAATGAAACAAAGCGGATCGGAGGGGGCCCGCCGGCTCTTCTGTACAGCGGCGGTGCTGATTGAACAGGGTGGGGTGGGGCGGGGGATTCTGCCGGGCTCAAGTATGTTTCCAGGTACTACAAGAACAATTATTCCGGGTCCTCGACATCATCATCGTGGAGATATGTTCTTTTCGACAATTCAGATGTGTTTAAAATTAGAGAGCGTTAGATCTTATAGCATGTTCAATATTTTACGTTGATAGTTGAATTTGGTATAAGAATTGTACTTGTCTCTGTTGTTTCACTCATCTAGAACATTAGCTTTATCAAGGAAATACAATGGAAGAATCTAATAGATATATTATACATTTTTATTTCAGATTTTTTTTATATATAATAACTTGGGGATTTAATGCCCTGAGTTTTAATATAATCCTCCTTTTCCTAAAAAAAATATATAGCAATTCTACGTATATAAAAAACTAAAACGTTATAATTTAGAATGGAGACAATACTTGCTACTTCTTTAGTTGTTGCCAGTTTTTATTATGCTCTTAGATATAAAATGCGTCTAGATGCATAGTAAAAATAATATATTTTAGAAAAAAATATATGTCTTGTATTTCGGAGTGGAGGGAGTAAATAAATAAAAGTTGAGAACTTGGCCACTTTGGTTAGTATGATGTATGGCCGTATAAGCTAGTGATGTATACATCAACTAGATAGATCATACTTTTTAATCCACGTTTGTTAACAGCTACGTAACAGATAAAATTTAACAATATAAGGTCCGAAAAGGCCACATATTAACAGACTTGATTAGCAAGATGAATGTTTCTGGCAAGTGCTAAGAGTTACTTAACTTTAGTTGGATCGGTCTAGCTAGCAAATGAACGAAACTAGCACATATGCAAATAGTTAGCCTGGCCTAGGTCCAGGGGGTGAGCCCGGAAGTAGAGCTACATTGACACTTAATTACAAAATTCCATCGAAACACATGTAAACTATGTGGCCACGAAAAAGAGAAACACCAACACTTTTGTGCAAGAAAAGATTGTGCATGAATTCAATAAAGCGGTCTGTGCTTACATCGAAGAGTAAGGTCTAGGTCGAAAAGATGGGACAGTTGTTCTACCTGTCTAATGTCACCCTGACGATGTAAACGCCTAAAAACACCTTTTCCTCTTGCTTTCTCCCAATATGAAAATGGGAACATTCCCTGCTGTCCTTCTGGTAACAAACGGATGTAATGTACATATACATTATTCAAGTGCAAAAACATGTGTTAAAAACTGAAACAAATTGCCAAAAAAAAAGGGGGAAATTGAAACAGACTGAAACTATATAGTTGGACCAGATCGATCAGTTGAATCCTTCTGCAGAGTTCCAAGTTGGGCCACTGGCTCAGCTGCAAGTTGGACAATTGGCAGTAGAAACGATTGCATTTGTGCATGCCCTTGGCAGCAGTGCCCCCCACGATTTGCCAGAGATTAATGAAAGTTCTTGAAAAAAATTAAATTTGACTATTTTTATGCTAATTTTTTGAATAAGATGAGTGGTTAAAATTAGAGTTAAAAAATCAAATATTTTATAATTTAGGATGAACGAAATAGTTCTAAAAAAACAAGAATAATGAGACTTACTGCGACCATAAAAAAGGATCGGAGCTTTCCTGATGGACTATGAACTTGTTCATATCCAGGCTAGCTCCGGATAAGATCCACGTGCCATGCCGATACGTACACATCTTATCTCGTTATCTCCTGTTTGACTTGTTAGAGACTCATGTGACATATTAAGCGGCGAGGCCGATCTGCCTTGCGTTTTCAACAAGAACACCGCAAAAGATTTGCTTGTCTTTTTTTATTTAATTTAAAAAGAAGGGTCAGATATTTATGATTGAAGCTATCCAGGAAAAGAAGGCACTGAACTCTGAACTGACGAACGAAAAGCATCGGGGAATAACTCAAATATTTAAGCAGAATACTAGCAGTACTAAGTTAGCATGCTTATATAGAACAGATGTTGTAGAATTATATATAAATAAAATAAACTCCTAACATATATTACCTTGATTTGATTTGATTGACCTTGTCGTCGTTGATCATCAGATGCAAAAGTGTCGCCGCGGAGAGCCTTACATCAGGAGCAGGAGCCACGGTGTAGCCAAGAACAACTTGCCGATAGATGATGGATCAACGATCATCTGAAGATGATGATGAGATCAGACATCAGAGGCGGCGTCGACGTCGTCGATCGGCAAGTCATCCTTGGCTGCACCATAGTCCCCGAGCCTAATGTTAGGCTGCAGGCGAGAGGTGGACGTTCCTCAGACGCCGAGACGCCCTGGGCGGCCATGGCTGATGAGAGCTTGATGAGGAAGAGGAGAGAGGCACTGCCGCTGATGAGAAAGGAAGAGCGAGACTAGGAGAGGGAGACAGAGAGAGACGTGCTGTTTGATGGCCTCTTTATAGATGCCATTTCTGAAGGGAAGGTCGGTGAGAGAATTCAATAGCCTGCAATTCTGGAAAATCATTTGAATGCGCGTTGCCATCTGCAGATTTTTTTGAAGGGGACAGGCTGATCGGATAGGGAATTGTGGTCACGCAGCACATGCATTTCACAGTCGTCTTTGCTAGCTAGCTAGTATATATATACGTGCAAAATCAATGCAAAGCATCACGGATTGATAATTGATATGCATGCACTAATGGACAGATATATCCGGTCAAGGTTTGGAAAAGTTTTTCGTTCAAAAAAGATATGGAAAAGTTTAGCACTCGTAATTCAAACGAAAGCTTCCCAAATGACCTCCTCCTAAGTCCGAAGTGCCGATTATTATATGTTGTATCAGGTACCAGGTACCAGGTAAAGTCGTGTCATGGATGAAAGGAATACAGTAATCATACTGTAATAGTATTATACTATGAACTCTGACAGCCAGGCTTTTGATATTTGTTTTCCACGTCAGAGATTCCTCGTCCTCTGACAGACCTCTTTTCCGGGGAGGAAAATCTGTCTAAGCACAAAAGCCATGCCACATCATGGGCCTGACTGGAGCGCCATGCCGCCGTGATGCTCTGATTCCGATTGATCGCCATGTCCGTGCCGCCTTGCCCTGACAGGGGAAAAAGGCTCGGGTCGGCGAAACCGCGAGAGGAGCTGTCCTCAAATTGGCAATGCCGTCCTCGTCCTCCTTCTCCCTCCTGTTCATGATTGCGATGATGAATGAATGGAATCACGGAGGACGATCGGCCGCGCCGCGGTTGGCTCGTGCCTCTACGGCTCTACGGGGGGACGACACGACGATGACGGGCAGCCGGCAGGCCGGCCAGGAGGAGGGTCTGGTGGTGTCGGTGGTCGTTTGCTCCATGTACGACGTGGTTCAGACTTCTTCCAACAAAATGATGGGTTGAAACTTGAAACTAACCCTACTTCCTTTTTTTCTTGTGACCAATCAGTGATGAGTTGGTAACCCTGGTAAGCTCAGTCCGATTGAACAGTACATGTAAGGTTCCGAGTTAAAAAGTTTTTTTTATTGCTCCGAGTTAAAAGGTTGGATGCATGTAACGTGCGACCCATCATGCTATAGGCGAGCGCGCGACAAAAAAATTCATCAAGCAACCCACCTCCATCTCCCACAAGTTGTAACCTACTTTCATATCCCACTATCTGCAAAAAGCGCTAAGTCAGGCTATATAGATGACCTCACATGTGCTAGGCGGGTCAAGCTGCGTGGACATGGGGTTACATAAGCAGACCAACAAAGTTAATTTTTTCTACATACTTCATAAGTTTTATATTATTGATTCAAGACTTTGGCTATATAGTATATACTGTCATTTTCTAAGTTGTTTGTTTGGGGGTTGTAAAGCGATATGTTGTCCTAGGCTATTTCTTCATCTTAGAACTACTAAAGTTGTTTATAGTTATGTGTCATCTAATTAATCCTCAACTTTTCAATCGCAGTCTCAAGTATTTACCTTCATGATCATTAGAAAATGTCTCTGGTTGAGATAGAACTAACCAACATCTTAGTTAGAGATTTATTAATATCAGTTTGGGGAATAATAAGATATGGTGCAATGATATATTCATACCAATGTCGGTTACATTCATGTATGATGTTTCATTTCCCTTAGAACATGTTTGGATGGGGTGGGATAGGGATAAAGTTATCCCACCCTTCCCAAAGGGTATTATTGCATCCTAGCCATTCATTCTTTACACTCATTTAATCCTAGCTGTTTACCTATTTCCCTTTCCCTATCCCATTCCCTATCCTTCTTAATCCAAACATGCCCTTTAGTAAGGATGGGGATTATGCTCTAAATGGATACTCACAATTCTTCTCTAGTTCATCTAAAAAGCTAATTCTATAATTTTTTTCTCTATTTTTTCACTATAGTTCATTAATTTGAACTAGAGAAGAACCGCGTATCCATTTAGAGCACCACCCCCATCCTTACCCTTAACATAAACTCGTTCGATCATATTGTAGGCATGTTGTTGATCTAATCAGATTAATATCATGCTAGACAATTATTTGTTTATTTGTACTTTCAATTATACGTCTTTATTGTTATAAGGCCAAGTTCCTGTGAAAATTTCACGAGCATTAAATAAGCTACCAGCTTAACAATATCTAGACATTGCATATAAGTAGATGTTTAGTTTGATGAAATAAGTTTTATGAGGATGAAAGTAATTTATTTTGTTTCTAGCACGTGTATGCTTTGAAAGCTCATCAAGGCTCGCCTAATTATGAGTATATAAGGTTGGGTTTTTCTCCTCTACCTGGTAAAGTATAAAATAAATTTTGTTGACGAATAAAGACTGCATTCAAAAGTTTCCTATATTTTTTCAAGTACAAATAAAAGCATATGTAAAAGTTTTTTTTTCCTGGTGGAAACAGTAAAGGCACGGAGGATAATACACAAAAGATCTTCTTTATATCTTTATGCGTGTAGTAAAAACATGGAGTAGAGAGCTTCTTGTACATAAACTCTCTTTCAGTCTTAATTGACAGAGCTCCTGTCATTTCATTAATAAAAAAAAGTAAAGGAGAGAGGTTGCCATGACAAATCCTGAAAGACTCAGTTTAAGCCCCTGCTCACCAAGACACTGTTTGTTGTCTTCAGCAGCAGCTCACCAAGACACTGTTTGTTGTCTTCAGCAGCAGTGTGCAGAGCTAGTTCCTTGAGCAAAATATACACAATTTTGAAGCATCATTTCACGCTGTCAAACATGCACGATTCTCAGCTAGAACATCTTGGTTTATTTTCTTTTTTTTAATATTTTCCATTTTTGATAAAAAAGACTACCTTTATAATACACATGTGAATCAAAATTCAGTATTTATCATTTTATTAATATATCCAAATTTGACATTTTAATTCCAGACCCCCGATAGCAACTTCTTGAACTTGTGCGCTAACTCGGGCACAGTGACATGAACGAATTGCCCCCAGAAGCATAAAAGCGAAGCAAACGTCCTGGACGGCTGGACGCAGCAGCCGTTCACTCAACAAGCACTGAGGCAAACAGGAAACCAATTGTAATAACAGAAACAAAAACAAAAACAAAAACAAAAACAAAAACATTGAAGTAACGCGAGAGATCTGGCAAAGAGGGACGAAATGTGCGGCGAATCACATGAGGAGAGAGCAGGCTGGGGAAGCATCTGCGCTCTCAAAAAGAAGCGTGAATCGCCGGGCGTAAACTCTCGCACACCAAGGTTAGGAGCCCGAGTATTCAGGATCAGAACTCGGGGCCTCTTTACATGTGCGTATCAGATATCAATCAAACATAATCGAAAGCCGGCTGGCCGGCCACCTGAACAGCACCAACGGGGGAAAGAAAAGAGAACAAACCAGAGAGAGAAAGCAAATGCAGTTGGGACAGACTGCGTCCCAAAATAGAGAAAAGAAACAGGGATCGAATTGAGATTGGAGCAAGGCCAAAAGTGCACTGCTGATTAGTACAAAGCATGGATTAAGTCTACATGCTGAGAATCCGAAGCCTGAGGGGGGATGAGCACGGCGGCGCAACAGGGACGATGACGACGGGAGGGTTCGTGAGAGCTAGGGTTCGATTTGTGTGGGGAAGCTTTTTTATAGACGACGAGGCGAATCGACGCAGGCCGTCGGATCAGTCACTTCCTCCGTCCAGCTCGTAGTTTTTTTTTCGTTTTAGCACTGGGCTGGGCCGCAAGACTGGCCCAAACAACCAGCAGAGTGCAGGAGTCGGTCTTTGGGGAGGCTGCTCAGCCCGACCGATCAAATGGGGCCCAATTAGTCCTCGTGGTAGAACTTCGTGTGCACAGGATTCTGGCACACGGTGAGGCGTGCCTGTGGGGATGCCTTCCGCATCGCCGACACATGCCTTTGGATGACCTCCAGGTGCTCATCTCCCAGGCCCGGAGCTCGTCCTCCGTCTTCTCCGACCGTGACCAACACCAGCTGCTCCAGGGCAGGAGCCCTCTTCAGGAGGAACGCGAGCAGCTGCAGCTCGAACCGTGTCCCTCGGAAATTCACCAGCTTGATGAACCTCAGGCCGTCAAGCACGAAGTCGTCGAAGTAAATCTTGAGTTTGGAGTCGACGACGACCTCGGCGGCGAGTGCTGCCGCCGCGTCGTCGCTTGCACCCGGAACGTGGCCGGGGAACTGCGGGTTTCAGAAGGTAACTTCCTGTGAGAGCGTGAGCCATGGAACTGGAAACTGGGATGAGCAAAAGACGAGCTTTAATTTACGCGGACAAACAGGCGGGTCCAGGAATGGAAGCGGGCAAGGCGGGTTCTGCTGGAAGAAACAGGAGAAGCCCTCGAGGTCATCGCACCTACGGAGGCCACCAGCAGTTGCAGCTCCTGTATGTTCGTCATATCCACGTACTCGACTGTCCAAATGTTCTGATCGGCACACGAAATCAGTGGTTCGTTAGATTTAACTTCTGTATATATGTTGACACCTAGGCCTTGTTTAGTTCCATGCAAGTTTCATTTGAAAGTTGCAAAGTTTTTCCACTCTCTCTCCATCACATCAATTTCTACCCGTATATATGGGCATTAAATGTTAGTAAAAAAAATAACTAATTACACAGTTTTGTTGTAAATCACGAGACGAATCTTTTAATCCTAGTTGGGCCACGATTGGACAATATTTACCAAATACAAACGAAATGCTACAGTTGCAACTTTTTCCAACACTTTTCATCTAAACAAGGCCCTAATAAATGAACTGTGCGCTGTGATCCGAACTGGCGGCAGTACGTACCCGCAAGCCGTCGCAGCAAAGCTTCCAAACCGAGGCAGGGGCGACGCAGCCCAACATGTTGCCGTCGTCATCGGCGGCGTCGTCCCGTTTCGTCGGCGTCAGCAGGTCCACCTCCACCTCCCTAGCGCCCCTCGCCACGCCTCCTTGCCTCGCATGCAGGCGCCCCTCGCAACCGGTCGGTCAAACGTAGGTTCATCCAGCCACTTCACAATTAGCTAATAAAAATTAGCTATAGTGGAATTAAATAGATCCAGCTAATAGATCAAATTACCTTTAATTTAGTTCGACACACCGGTAACAACTCTCTATATAGAAATGATAGGGGCAATATATATAGAAATGATAGGAGCATTATATTAGAGAAGAAGTCATATAAAAAAATTTGACCCTTATTTCCTCTATATCAATTACTAAAAAAAAATTTATCATCTCAAAGACACTTTAAACACAAATCTATTAATGCAAGTTTTATTGTTGGTAAAAAAATAATTGTAATTTTGTTTTCCCCTCTATTCAATTTTTTTTTTTCTTACTAAAAATCGGCCGTTTTTAGCTTTTATTAGCCGGCTTAGTGCCACATCATTTATTAGCTCATGAACTACAATCTCAGTTCTGGAGTGATAATTATATTTTGTAATAAAAAATCAACTTACATAAACTTTAAGAAAAAATAATATTCAGATTATACACATAAGGATATGAAAGTTATATCAATGGACTTGTATTAAAAGTGCCTTTGTGGTGGTGTTGATTTCTTGACAAATGGTAATTTAATATATATAGCATAAAAATTAACGGTCAAAATCTATTATATTTACCCTCTCTGCTAATATTTAATTTCACCCTAGCTAATTTTTATGCTAATTGTTAACTGGCTGGATCAGTAGGCTGATGAACCTTTGTTTGACCGGTTGCGTAGCACGCCTCCTTGTCTCGCAAGCAGGCGCAGGCGCCAACACTCCAACATGTGATGCGTCTCACACTCAGGTCGACGTCGTTCTCACTCAAGTTTGTGTGCTTCTGCTCTAACTTTTGCCCAATCTTGCGATGTAAGCTGCTAATGCTGCCGAGTAGTATAAAGGTTTTGTGAAGGCACCCGTCATATTTGAACCAAAGTGATCCGGCACTCGCACCCGCTTGCCACGGAGATGGAATCGCACCGCCACCACCGGATCCAGCGTGGAGCCATCGTCGAGGTACAGGAACAGGAGGGGAAGGAGGACCGGCTGAGCAGGCTCCCCGACGACATCCTCCACTCCATCCTCCGCGGCCTCCCACTCAAGCACGCCGCGCGCACCAGCGCGCTCTCGCGGCGCTGGGCGCGCACGTGGCTCCGCGCGCTCGCCTCGTCCCGGGTCCTCGACTTCACCGACCGCGATTTCGCCCGCGGCCAGGCGCCGGCGCGGGCGGCGGCCACGGTGAGCCGCTGTCTCCGGCTCCATGCCGAGCACGGTGCGCCGCTCGACGTGTTCCGCGTGGCGCTTACGTCGCCGCCGCCGGGCGCGGGCGCAACCGGCACCCGCGCGTTCGAGCGGGACGTCGTCGGGTGGGTCGCGTCCGCCGTGGCGAGAGGCGCCAGGGAGGTGGAGGTGGACTTGACGCCGCCGCCGCCGCCGCCGCCGCCAACAAAGGGGACGACGCCGAGGACGGAATCGCCGCGGCGCTCGTCGAGCTCCCGGGCGACCTGTTCGTGGCCACGAACTCGCTGGAATGCCTCGCGCTGTGCCGCTTCAGCCTCCGCGCCGTTCCACCCAGCCCGGCCGGGCTCGCGGGCCTCCGCTGGCTCTCCCTCAGCCACGCCGACGTCACAGACGAGGCGGTCCGGGGCATCGCGTCAACCTGCCGCGCGCTCGAGCGCCTCAGCCTGAGGAGTTGCGACCTCCTCAGATCGGTTCGGATCGCCGCCGGCGAGGCGCTGCGGGCCCTGGAGATCGTGCGGTGCCCGGGCGTGCGGGAGCTCCGGGTCCACGCGCCTGCGCTCGAGTCGTTCGCCTTCCACGGCGACACCGTCTACTCGGGCGACTACGACGCCGACGACGACCACCACCACCTTGCTTCTGCCGTCGACCTGGGCTCCACGCCGGCTCTGCGGGTGGCGTACCTCTCTCACGTCGGCTTCGACGACGACAAGAACGCGTACCAGGATCGCGAGTACGCCTACTCCAACTTTCTGAACTGCGTCGCTCATGCCCGGGCTCTCACGCTCTGTTCCATCGGCTTGCAGGTATGTTTTACCGTCAGCTCCGGTCGCAACGCAGGTCATCCCATTTGGATCAGGGAAATGCCACTAATTTTACTCGCGGATCAGCATCTGTGGGCACAGCTAGGTTATGATCCGTGCGAGGAAACTTATATGACGAACATACAAGAGCTGCAGCTGCTCATATCGTCCGTAGGTGAAGACGACGACCTCGAGAGCTTCTCCGCTTTCTTCCAGACCAACCCGCTTCCACTCCTGGACCGCTTGTTTGTCAGGGTAAAGCTCTGCGTACGTTTTGCGCGATTCTCCAATTTTTCACGTGCAACGGTGCAAGCAAATACGTACTATTTCTCATTTCTGATGAATGGGCTCACGGGACAGTTTATTACTTGCTGAAATAACCCGCAGCTCCCCAGCCATGCAAGCGATGCGGCGGCGGCACTGCCCGGCGAGGTCGTCGACGACTCAAAAGTGATGATTTACGGCTACGACTTCGTCCTTGACAGCCTGAGGTTCATCAAGCTGGTGAATTTCAGAGGGACGCGGTTCGAGCTGCAGCTGCTGGCGTTCCTCCTGAAGAGGGCCCCTGACCTGGAGCAGCTGGTGCTGGTCACGGTGGGAGAAGACGGAGGAGCTCCGGCAGATGAGCACGTCATCCGAGGCTGGGTGTCCGAGATGCGGAAGGCATCGCCAGCGGCTCAGCTCACCGTGTGCCGGCCCAGCGATGATCGCAGCCAGAATCCTGTGCACACGAGGTTCTACCACGAAGAGTAATCGGGCTCGGGCACCGTTTGGTCTCTGAAAAAACATCTACACTTCGTTGAGAGCATTAGGTGTCGCCAGTGTCATGCTGTACTTGTAGCTATAGCAGTGAAGAAATTCTCGCCTTTCATGCAGTGGAGCATTTTGGGATTTCCCTGCTCTATGATCATTCAACTAATGTACTACTGTAATCACTAGTAAAATGGTGAATTTCTTCTAGTGTTTTTAAGCAGTAATAAAAAAAACTACTACTATTCATGGCACATAGAAATCTTCATTAAATGGCATTTAGTAGAAAAAGTTTATATTAAATTTTGAATAACATAACTCACTAGAAGTCACAGATTCTAGTTGTGAATGTTGTAACAGTTGTCAACAGAATTTGTTAACAATATGAAATTATAAGACGTGCTAGCATTTAGGAATTTACTAACAAGTTTAGCAGTGGCACGATATTAAGGTTAGATTATTCTTAACGAGAGGAAGCAACTAAAAGAGGCTTTCAGATGCTCAAGCAGCAATATGGCAGCTCGCCGGCTCCTCGGACTCCTCTTTCGGCTCAGCACTCTAACAGGAACAACCCAACATAGATAGCCTTTCAGATACCAAAAACAAAACGAAACATAGGGGTATTCCAGCACCATGCAACAGGATACCCCCATGCAACAGGTTTTCCCTAGGCGACTCGAGCGTTTCGTCTCGATGGTGATCCAGTTCCTCGTCTCTTCGTTCTTCCATCCCATCTCTGATCCCCTGGTGCGTTTTTGCCTTGGAGATCTGAAGTCTAGGTTCCTTTGCTGTACTGTTCTACCTCCAGATCGGTGCGGCCGTCGTTGCATGGTTTTGTCTTGTGTGGCCACCAAAACCCTAAACCTTAGTTTTGCTAACATGTGCCTCCGGTGTCCACGTTCTCTCTGGATTACCACCGTCCTCTCGGCTGGTGCCGGCGTGCGAGGTCATGGAGGGGGTTGAGGGGATGTTGAAGAAACTGCATCTGTCGAGAGAGGAAAAAAGAGTACCAAGATTGGGACGGAGCAGAAGGGTGTCAGCGATGATGGTGGTGATCGCGATCGTCCCCAAGCGATTGCGAAACTGCTTTCGAAAAGGAGTGTCAGGGCGAAAGTCATTGAGCAATCTGTGGGATGGATCTGGTGCCCTGCGAAGGGGATCTGTTGCAAGGACCTGGGAGATAATGTCTTCTTGATCTCCTTCAATCAAGCGGCGGGGAAGAGGAGGGCACTGGATGAGGGCCCATGGATGGTGTCGAAGGAGTTGCTGGTTGTGACGGAATTTGATGAGTCCAAATCTGTGGATGAATTTGACTTCTCTTTCATCCCCATTTGGATTCGGGTGGAGAGGCTGCCAATGGGGTTGATGAATCGTACAACAGCAATGACGATTGGTGATGACGTCGGGGAATTCATGGAGGTGGAAGCTGATGGGAGTGATCAGGCGATTGGGAGGGTACTTCGGCTCAAAATTCGCCAAGACATTCGTAAACCCCTGCGTCAGGGGATCATGGCGGATTTGGGCCCAGAGAAAGGTGAACGTTGGTGCCCTATCTCGTATGAATTCCTGCCCGAATTTTGTTACACGTGTGGCATCATTGGGCACGTGGATCGCATTTGTTCAAGGAAAGTTGGGGAAGGATGAACCTGCTCCTTACAGCAAGGAACTGTGCTTCATACCACCACGAAAATCTTTTGGTGGTATGGCACTCAGAGGGCAGGAGCCTCGGGGAGGCCTGGTGGAGAAGAAGGGTGGTTCGGGGTCATGGAGAGGTAGCGGCTCTGGGAGTTGGGGAAGTGGCAGTAAGTCAAGGGCTGATGGTCCATCTTGGAGGAGGAGCTTAGATGGTGATGGAGGGAAGGAGGGTTCAGGGAAGGAGGATGGTGGTGAGGAGGTCACAAGCCCGCTAAAGGAGAAGCCAATTCCTTCTCAGCAGCCTAGTGCAACAAAAATGGAGTTGTTCCCACAGCAGGTTGGTGAGAAGTTGGCACTGACGTCGCATGGGAGGTGCACAGTGCCATGAAAAATAAGGATAGTGCTTTGGCATCAGGGGATGAAGGAGGCAGGGATAAAACGCCACGTAAATTTAAGCGTTTGAAGCGAGCTACGGTGAGTGCAGCTGGAGAGAAGGAGGAAGGGAAGAAGCAGAATAAAAAGAGAGGAGAGAAGGAGGTGGAAGACATGGAGTTGGATAGCATGCATGGCACAAAGAAGGAAAAACAGGGGACTGATATGGAGGGAGGAAATGTGACTGAAACCATTGATGCGGGGCTGTCGAAACAGCCCTATGAGTCGCAATGAAGATAATCGCTTGGAACTGTCGTGGGTTGGGGAATGGCATGGCAGTTCGTGGCCTTCTGGATGTCCAGAAGGAGGAGGACCCCGACATTCTATTCTTGTCCGAGATAAAAATGGATGAGAGTAGGATCAAAGGTTTGAGGTGGAAGTTAGGCTTGTCGAACATGGTGGTGAAAGATTGCTCTGGGCAAAGTGGTGGTCTTGCAATCTTTTGGCGAAAGGAAATCAACCTTCATGTGAGAGGCATCTCGCGCTTGTACATAGATGCAGATGTGACGGAGGAGGATGGTTTCGTGTGGCGTCTCACTGGCTTCTATGGTGAGCCGGCCACAGAGAAGAAGTGGGTGTCTTGGAAGGCGATGCGTACTCTCAACGCAGCCCGCTGTAGGCCATGGCTGTGTTTGGGAGACTTCAATGAAATTCTCGCTTGGAAGTGAGAAGGAAGGAGGGCTGCCAAGAAGTTGTAACACCCCTGGTGTTACGTTAACCTAAACCCACCATAAACCCACCATGTCATCATGTTGTGCATTGAGCATCATGGTTATTAATTCATTAATCACCAAGTATCAAGTGCATTAGATCATGTCATGGTGTTAATGATCTTTGTATAAGCAATGTTTTGTCTTGTTTGTTAAGCGTGTTTTGAGATGCTTATCATAATTAGAGAACTCTAATGACTATGACTAAAATAAGTTTACAAAGTTCTAGGGTTGTTTGAGCTCTTTTGTATCTCAAATGTATGTGTACACCATTTAAATCTCACTTGAGTGCTTAATCAAGTTTTTAAAAAAATGATCAACTAAAAGCAACCCTGGTGCATACAAGTGCTTGGCTAACCCTGACTCACACCCTAACCAAGTTTTATAAGCTAAATGATGCAAAAGAAAGAATCAAAATTGAATTTGGAATCGAATTCCCAAAACCCTAACTCTAGTGGTTAAGGGTTGGATTTGAATTTCAAATTCACTTTTGAGGAGCTAACCATAATTAATTTTATAAATAAAAGTTGCCAAACTTTGGTACCATTTCAAAGTATGAAGTTTGTACTTTGAAAGTGTGCCATTGGTTGGGTTTGAAAAGTTCCACAACATCATTAATTAATTGCCCAAAGAATCAATTTGAATCTCCTTTTCAAAACCCTGATTTTCAAGAGTGTTTTTACGCCTTTCTTGATTTCATCTCAAAATATTCAAAATTCGGGAAAACTTCCAAAATATAGTTTGTGCATCTTTTTGGGCTCTATAACTTTGGTATATAAATTTTTTCAAGTTTTTGAATAAAATTTTAAATAATTTCAAAAGTTCTTTAAATGGGAAAGTGTCCCCTTTTGAGTTTTAAATTGCAATTCAAAAATTATTCAGTTTCATGAAAAACTTTCTAAATGAAAGTTGTAGATCTTGAAAAATGGAACAACTTTTATTTTTGGAGATTTTCATCTTTTATTCAAAAATTGAAAGTAATTTTGAAATCCCTCAAAGTTAGGATTTGATCCCTTTTCAAATTTCAAACTGTAATTCAAAATCTATTTGAAATTTGACAAAACTTATTTAATGAAAGTTGTAGAGCATGAATTTTTGTGCAATCTGTATTTTGGGACTTTTTCAACTTTTATTCAAATTTTGGGAGTAATTTGAAAAGGGAAATGATGTGCTGGCACTGCTACAGTAGTTCGGGGGGGAACTTGTTCTTCTCCTCTGCCGTGCCCATGTCGCCGGCCGCCGTGGCCTTCCCGCGGCTTCCCCGCGTTTTCCTCGCCTCCGACCACTTGTCCTCCATCACGAAGCTCCCCGCCACCTCATCGATCATCTCTGTCCTATAAAAGTAGCGCAGTGACAGCCGGCGTCGCCTTTTCTTCTTCCTCGGTCACCGCCGGCCGCCATGGATCGCCGGTGAAATTCGCCCTAGCCACTCCATCGCCATCCTCCAGCTCCTGCTCCCGCCTCCGTCACACCTTCGCGCATCCATCAAGCCGCTAATCGTTTCCCCGCATCGCCTAAGCCACCCAAGCGCCGCCGTCGCCTTCCTCAGAGCCGGCCGAGCTCCGCCGCCGTGTTCATGCGCAGGCAGGGCTCTCGGGTGAGTCCTATAACTACCTAGAGCGCGCCCTTGCTCCGCCGTGACACCGTGGAGGCCGTCGGCCCGACACCGCCCACTCTACTGCGCCAGACAAGCGGGAACAGCCGCAAGCCCCGCCGTACAGCGCGCGCCGCCGCCCCGCCATGGCCGCCATGCCTTTTCGGTGTGCCACCCCGGCCATCCAACACCCGGCGAGGCTCGCAAGACCGCAGGGAGGGGTCACGGTGGTGATCTTCCGGGCGCCGCCCGCATGGGCGGCGAAGCTCCATGATCGAATCGCCGGCCGCAGGCGGTCAAAGGCGGCCAGCGCGGGTTGACCCCGTGGCCCGCCCGTCGGTGGGAAGGGGTAGAGAGAGGGAGGGTGAGAAAAAGAAAAGAGGAGGAAAGGGGGAGAAGCAGGCCGGGCAGGCCGCTGTTGGACCCAACTTTGGGCAGCGCCGTGGCCCATGAAGGCGGGAGAGGTTTTCTCTTTTTCCTTTTTGATTTAAATACTGAGCTTTTGTCTTTTTCATAACTAAATACTTTGGGCAGATAAAAATATGATAAAAATATATCTATGATCCTTGTGGTATGTAGTTTCATGGAAAAATATATGTTTGCCATGTTAATCACTTTTGTTATGCTCAATAATTCCATGCTTTAATTAATAAAGGAATGATGTTTGATTTTTGTAGAACAAAATATTAATCCAAAATCATGAAAAATTAGGAGCAAGCTTTTTTTATGTTATGGGTGACCTTCACTAAAATTGGTGCACTGTTTTGAGCAAGTTTGTTTTTATAATTAATTTCTACCTTGATTCATGGCTATAAAATAATAAATAAACTAACTATTTAATTAATTAGTTGACTAATCAATTGTTGTTTGATTTGTGGTCTTGCTTGAGATCCATGGATCAGTAAACTTCCCTGGTCCATGGCAGTGTTTTATATAGCTTAAATGTAAAGTATGCTCACATATGTAGTATAGATTAATCTTTTATTAGTAAGTTAATTAGTGGCTTTCAACGACTGTGAAAATGGTCAATAAATTAGTAATCACTCTAATCACCATTAGAGTTGCTTGATTTTGGGATTGAGTGATGACCCTAGGTCATTAACCCTAATGACCTTCGGCATTTTATGTTGATTGCGTATCGTTAGTCCGTCGTCGTCGACGCTAGTTGTACCTTCTTGTTGCAACTATACCGTGAAGGAAAGTTGTACTCAAAATAATAAGGAGTTAAGTTGTTTCATCCATGTTGCTCTGCATAATGCATCATATCATGCACTCCATCGTACTTAGACATGCATCATTTCATGTACGTGTAGTTATCGTGAGAGTGAAGATTCTCGTTGATCAAGCTTGAGAAAAGGATTTGAGTTGATCCAAGTTCAGGAGAGAGGGATCCATTAGAAGAAGTCGATGTCGGGACTAACAACTAATCTTCTCTCGCAACGCAGCAAGCCCCGGATGCATTTAAACATTTCCTTGTACTTGAAAAGCTTTTACGTTTTTATGTTCGGATATGATGCATTAAGTGTTAGGAGTTGTGTGATATCCTACTTTGATGCATTTACCGTACCTTGATATATTACCTGTATACTGTTTTGATTTCGAAATGCTTAGTTGCGCTTAGCCTTGCTACTAGTGTAGGTTTTGATAAATTGTTTTCGAAAGGTGATAACAATACTCCCCTCGAAGGGAATTTATTTAAAAAACGATGTTGCTTGTCGTCTATCCTTGTTCGACGGGGTCAAGGATACACCACAAGAGCATGATGATGATTAAATCGAGACCGGGTGGAGTGATTTGCGCCGGGGGAGGGGCTAGTGCCCCGGTGTAGTGTCGCCCACTTGTGAGTCGGTTAAGCACCGTTTCGTTGCCTTGGTCCTTGGATCATGAGGTTATTGGATAGTACTAATCGCATGCTAATGGCGGTAAGCTCCACTTGGACTATTCGTTACTAGAACGGATAGTAGCGTGTACCCATCCTACGATGCGCACCGCCCGAAGTGACCGAGCGGCCGAAGCGAGGTGGTGTCTTGTACACCCGTTCTAGTATGGAGAAATCGAGCGTTGAGTTGATGTATGTAAGATGTTGGTCCTGCATACATCGTGTGGCTAGGAAGCCCCCCGGCCGGGTATATTAAGCGATTCGAATCGTCGTGTGCTCCACGATATGGGAGCCGTGATCCTTGCACCCGGCATCGTAGTAATTATGAAAGTCTGAGAATGAACGTTTTGAATTCGGCATATGTTTGACAAGTGATTGTTATAGTAAGGACTGGCTTAGTCTCTTTTCGCAAAAGGGTGTCTTTTGATCTTGCTAAAGCCTCACCTTGATTCCCATTAGCCAGCATTCCTGAGTCTTCTCCACTCTTTTATGTCGGGTAAGTCTTGCGGAGTACTTTTGTACTCAGGGTTTGTTTGACCCCTGTTGCAGGTGTTGACTAGTGTTGCTGACTTTGGTCATACCCGTGGGCTTGGCATGATCGAATATCTCCCACTTGAGGTGTTCTCCCGCGGGTGTTCTACATCTCCTTCTTACTTCCATAAATTTAGTTAAGTGTTGTTTAATCAAACTCGATCAAGTGTTGGCATATCTTTTATAAATCTTCCGCTACTGTTGTATTTGAATAAAAACGGTTGTAATACTACAATATCTTGTAAGAAGTCGATCTTGGAGAATCGTGGTGTCATCGGGGTTTCACCCGACAGAACATTCTGAGTTATGTGGTACACAAGTACGGCTGACAGAGGTCTTAAGGACAATGTCAAGTGCTTGTGGGCCATATAATTTATAAGGTTCTGCCACAGAAGTCAAGGCTGTATGGATCGATTCCGAGAAGCCTTGGAGGAATGTGACTTGGCTGACTTGGGTTTTGAGGGAGATACCTTTTACATGGTGCAACAATAGCCATGCAGCAGCTAATTATATACGTGAATGCCTAGACAGGGCATTGGCGAATGAAGAATGGTTGATGAGATTCCCTCTCTACCGGGTGGTTAATGGTGTACCGCGGCACTCGGACCATCGTCCGGTTATCGTGTCCACTGACTCGCCTAGGCTGAATGGGGGGCGCGGTGGACCGGCGTTCCGCTTTGAGGCGAGTTGGGTGGAGGAAGAGCAGTGTGCTACTATCGTTGAGAATGCATGGAGGACGTCGGTGAGTGCCTTGGGGAATCGGTTGTGGGTGCCATCAAGAATGTAGCACTGGAGTTAGGAGAATGGGAGAGAAATGTTCTTGGTGAGTTGGAAAGAGGAATAAAAAATACTAGAAAGGCGCTGGAAGAGTGTAGGAGGCGAGGGATTAGTACTGAGTCAGTGGGGAAGGAGGAGATGCTCAGGTTTAAGCTTGAGAAGTTAGAGGAGAAGAAGAATCTTTATTGGCACCAACATGCTAAAGCGCACTGGCTGCACAATGGTGACCGAAATACACGGTTTTTCCACCAGTATGCTACTGAAAGGAAGAGGAGGAGCTGGATCAATAGGCTGGTGACAGATAGTGGAGTGGTGGTGAATAAAGGCGGGGAGATAAAGAATATGATCTCTAATTTATATTAAGATCTGTTTAGTGCGAATGCAGGTACAAGAATGGAGGAGTTATTGGCGCATATATCTCCAAAAGTTAATGATGCCATGAATGATACCTTGCTGCAGCCCTTCACCCAGAAGAGGTAAAAGGGGCGCTTGACGCCATTGGGGATCTCAAAGCACTAGGGGCTGATGGCATGACCTCTCTGTTCTACAAGAAATATTGGGAGACAGTGGGTCAGGATATCACTCGTGAAGTTCTGATGTTTCTTAATGGTGGAGGTATGCCAGCCAAGTGGAATGAAACCATCATTGTGCTGATACCCAAAATTCCACAACCAGAGAAGTTGAAGGATCTCAGGCCTATAAGTCTCTGCAATGTTCTATATAAGATAGCGTCGAAGGTGTCTGTGACAGAACCGACCAATTTATACACGATCAAGTATGAACGTCCCCGTTGATCACGGTGGCACGCACATACCATCACGTATATAAATTCGGTAGTCTGCCGAGTGTCATGAATGACCTCGGTAAATCAACTTTACAACTAGAATCGTACTCGATTAAGCAAATACACATCATATACTCAGAGTTTACAGCAGAAAGATTATTACAATAGAATTATAAATAACAAATAAAAGTTTAGTTTCAAATCATTTTGCAATAAAACAAAGTTTGGAATAATTACCAAATCAAAACTTGAGTGGCATTGCTAGCTTAATTGACATTCTCCGATGAAGTATAGGTGACATCGGCTTTTAGTTATCAACATCTGCAAACAAGTAATTCACCTGCAACATGGTGGGATAAACCCTGAGTACTCAATTGTACTCCACAAGACTTACCCATTAGGGAGAAGAAATAAAAGACACCAAGGGTAATGCTCAGCTGTATAAGGAAAGTTTGATGGCTAGCATAATTTGCGAAAAAGCTTACTAATGTAATCCTTACTCAAGTTTTAGTAGCAGAATTAATATTGAGCTACTTAGGACTACATTAGCACCTTTCTATATCATTCAATGTGAATCATAGAATTAATCATCCATAATGGGATATCAAGTATAATTCTTCCATCATCATTCAGTGTTTTTTTACTACGTCTCTGTGAAAAGGTATGAGTTTCTCACTATCCGGGAGAGGCGGCGATTCGAATCAATTACACCAGCTGGGTAGAGCCCGTATCACACACCCGCACAAGTGTGTACATCACCCGCGCGGATCCCTGTTCACTCTATTCGAAAGATAGGATTGAACTGAGTCGCAAAACTGATGGTATTGCATCCTCACAAGTCATGCCCGTTCAGCCTGTAGCCCGTAGTCACGCAGGGTCTTGGATCAGTACCCTCTCCACCAGTTGCTCTCCTCCTAGCAATGCTAACGGTTCAATTTCTACCTCGAACGAGCTATTCGGTTTCACAGTAGAAACGAGTTATTCGGCTGTTATGTGAAGGTATATTCAATCTCATACCTAGATCTAGAATACGGTACGGTTCTTAATCGACACAGACGGAAAAACATAAGCATACAAGACCTCCATGTCCTATAGCATCACCATCACCAAGTCCCGTCCAGTCTTCAATTATTAACCACCTCCTAATTTAAGGATAGCACATATATATCCCATAGTATCAAGTAACCATCCTATTCTCGCGAGTAACAGAAAATCACCCGACTTCTACCAGTCTAAGCATGGCTAAGCATTTAAAAAATTCATTCTACACATACTAGTGGGGTAATATCTGGAAATAGATGTAGATCAAGGTGATCATGCAACAACGGTTTCATCCAACTCCTATTTACTTAATGCACATTACACTAGACTTAAGTTGTAATAAAGTATTTATAAAACAGAGGGAATATGTTATGCTCCGGGGCTTGCCTGTGTTGCAGGGAAGGTTAAAGGTTAGTCTTGATATCGGCATCTTCCGTGGAATTTTCTTTGTTGGAATTGGATTATCACGAACTTCCTCCGGAACTTGATCATTGCGATCCTTCTCACGTGCACTACACGTAATGAAATGATGCGTGCTTAATGCTATGCATGATATGATGCATGATGAGATGATTTATTCGGATAACAAAAGAAAACTACATAAGGTTTCATGTGTGTAATTCTCTTTTTCTGATGACAACACTGTATTATCAAGTTTACTTTTAACTTCTATTGGGTACGTGTATATCTCTTCTCCGAAAAGATATTATAACTACTTGGAAACAAACATATACTAGCTAATATAACCTATTATATTCTTTAGCATTAATAATCAAGTTGCCGAGGATCATTTGGGTTGTATGATCCAAGGTCTGCAATCAATCAAAAGTCACACCAATCATCACATGCTTAACCTTTTTCAAAAGTTATAGCAAAGAAGCATCAAGATCATTTATATATTAACTAGTGAATTATTATAAGTAGTATGTCATTTAACCAAGTTCAAGGTACCTCACTCATATTAGGATTACTTCATAGAAGTCATTACTAAACTTATGCACATAAGGGTTTCAAAGATTGAAGCAATCAATTCCAAAAGTTGCACATAAGACATTACATGATTAATCCTCATCAAGAGCTATAACAAAGAAGTATCAAAATCATTACTCAACTTATTAGTGAAACATCATTAGTTTAAGTTGGATATTACTCAACCAAATTCAAAGTGCTCCTAGTCACATGTTACTACCATCAAGGGTATTAGTTAATACTACTAAGCACACTAGTGATATAAGTTTAAAGTAATCAACTTTAAATAATAAAAAAACAGGACAGCAGAATAGTACTCATTTCATGCAGTCATAACTGAAGATGTAGACCTCTAATAAAGGAATTCTTAGACTTGTTGGAAAGCTTATAAAGTTGTCTATAATTTTATTGTTATCATCATAGTTTGATCCAATTGTTATCAAGGTCAAACAATCCAAAGATTCAAGGCTGTCCAGATTTTGGACAGAACCTGACCCTGGACTAAACACACTCATATCTAAAGCTATAGATCACCAAAATTAGTGATCTAAGATAATTTAGAAAGCTTAAGAAAAATATTACAACTCTTTAATTATCATCAAAAGCTGGTTCCTGAGTTAAATAAGTCAAACACCCAAGTATTTCAGATCTGCTCAGAAAACAATAAGATTCTGACAGTGATTTTATTAAATCTATAACTCTCAAATCTGTTGTCCTAAAATCATGAAATTTGAGGGTCAGCTGGATATGGAAGTTCTCTACAATTTCTGTATTCAAGCCATCTATGGAAAACATCATTTTTGAACCTATAAATTATAATTGAACAGGGCCTGCACTTGCTGCCATTCAGCAAACAAGTGGGGTCTAGTTCATCATTTGACCATAAGCAAAGGCAAACATGACAAGCATAAACATAGATCATGAACCATTATTAATATAGCTATCTATATTATGCATTTACTTATTCAAGTCATGATAATTTAAATGGCAAACCAAGAAATAAAACATGAACTCACAGGCTTGTATGAATTGATGAAACACAAGCTCCTTTAATTATTAAATCTACATGCAGGTGATAAGCATACCAGCAAGCAAAGCAATCAAGTTGCCTAAGGACAGCAAAGGTATATGCCCCTAGATCTTTATTTCTTTCAACAAAATTGTCACACATGTGATCATATATTGGTTCTCCTTTTTAATATAGAAAATCAATATACATGCATACATGTGTATATGCTTTAGCAATATGACATAAAGTAAAGTTATTTACCATCCGCTTAAGGTACGGTAGGGATAGATAGCACTTAATCATGTCAAAACAGTAGGGTGACCAAAAGCAACAATTAAGTTCTACATATGCTTAACCATATTGTTCCTTTTCCATTTATTAATAGGTATATAAATAATGATTTTATCAAACATTGTCAAAATCATCTCAAACTTTTTGTACAGATTACTTCCATCCTAAAACAGTGGCAAAACAAAATTTATAATTTTTGGATAATCATATTGGCCTATAAAAATCATGGAAATTGCATTTCTTAATTAAAAGATGTGATTTTAATACATGTCAAAATCATCAAACATGGCAGACCCTTATTTTTTACATAACAGAGCATCATACAAGGAACACATAACAATTTTTATCTTATTTTTATCACCTATAACTATTTAGCTATGAATTATAAAGAATCAGCACTTAAAGCATTTTTTAAAAAGAAAAGAAAAAGGTAAAAGCCTTAAATAGATTAGGCCGGCTAATCCTGGGCCGCGCACCCCGGCCCAACATGGCCCGAGTTGGCCCAACCTGGCCCGGCCTCCATCCCCTTTTCCCTTCCGTTTAAACAGGCGAGGCGCGGTGGCGCCGGCCAAGCTAGGCACGGCGGCGCAACGACGAGCACACCGTTGCCGGCCAGGATTGATCGAACCAAAGCTTAGGGAGGCTAGAAGATGCTCACCGCTACTTGATGTGCCAACAGGAAGGACCGGAGGTGGAGCAGAGCAAGGAGGTCCACGGTGGAGGCAGCTATGGCGGCGCACACTGGCGGTGATGCGGCGTTCCGCCTCGACTACGGCTCGGCGAAGGGATTTCGGGAGCCGATGAGCTCCATGAGCTTATGATGTACCCAGGGCGCTATCTAGATGGCACGATTGACTCTGGAGTAGCCAGGCCACAGTGTGACCAAGCACGGCGGTGCTTTTGCCGGCCGAAAGGGAGAACGGCAGTGCGGCGGCGAATTCGGTGGCCATAGCTTGCAATTGGAGGCTCATGTGAGTCGCCAAGATGTGGTGAAGCTGTAGGGAATAGCTTGGGGGCTGAAGAGACGCGAATTTTGCCGGCGACTGAGGGCTCGATGGCGGCGGTAGAAAAAGAAGAAAGACGAATACGGTGGTCGGCGACGGTTTTTAAAGGCAAGGGCGGTATGGAGGTGTAATTGACACCTCCGAGAACTCGCCCACGCGGCTAGCAGAGCGTGGACATGCGCGCGCGAAGCACGGAGGGCCGTCGTCGTGTCAACGGTGAATAGTGAAGAAGAGAGGAGAAGGACGGCGATGCGCTGGCCGGCCTCTGGCAATGGCATGGGCGGTCGGATAGGTGGCTAGCTCCTTCGTGAACTAGGCCACGTAGTTGGAGACGTGGTCACGTGCGCGGAGATGGCGGGAGGCCACGGCGGCGCCGGTGAACAGAGGGAGAAGAGAAAGAAGAGACGGCAGCTTGGGTACTGTAGCAGTCTGAAATAGATATTTTCCTCCCTTTCTAATTCACTGTCCAGCAAGCCAAAAGCCAAATCAATTGCTCCACAATAAACTTCAATTGGTGTACTTCATCTTTGCTTAAAGTGTCAAGGTCTAATTCCAATCAGTTTGCAAACTATGAACTACCAAACATCACTAAAAGAAAACTGAGAACTGAATTCAGTTCAGCAGAAGAGTAGTTACAGCAATTAGCTATCTTTAGTATACTAATTAGCCATCAGCAAGCTCAACCAATTGCTCAACATGAAAGTATAAACCTTGTTTTAACAAATGGTGAACCTGTTACCAAACCTTTATCTATGGAAATTTGCTAAATAAGGCTGCACAAATTGAATATGTTAACTGAAACCAGGACTTAGGAAAATTTTCAAAGTCATTTCCAATTTCATATTGAATTCAAATTTCAAGCTACCATTTGAGCAAGATAGAGTTAGATTTAGCTCTATACCTCTACATAAAGTTTGTACCAAACATTTTATACTACAACTTTTATTTAGGGCTCAACCCCAAAAACTGAACAAAACCTATACTTGTACTTAAAACCATTTAGCAACTTGATAAAAGCATATGTGACATTTAAAACTTCATGGAAGCGCATTTTGACAAAAATATGAACATAAACCCTATTTCATATCAAATTTTAAAACATCTTTGGTCATATTTAGGATCATTTAACAAATATGTATGTTGCACACATGACCTTGCATTATTACATGCTTATGAATGAATGCATAATGATGCATTATGCTTAATAAAATGCAAAGCAACAATGCTTAACACCTAGGGTGTTACAACTGTCAAACCGTTTAGAAATGATTTTGCTCGATATCATCTCTCCAAGCCAAAGCGCGTTTGTGCCTGGTCGACTCATTACAGACAATGTTCTAACTGCTTATGAGTTGACACATCATTTGAGAACAAGAGAAGTGGTGGGGACTGTTTCGCAGCTCTGAAGCTTGATATGAGTAAGGTGTACAACAGAGTGGAGTGGCAGTTCCTAGCAAAAATGATGGAAAAAATGGGATTCCATGACCGGTGGATTAGCTTGATTATGCAATGTGTATCCACCGTGTCCTACAAGATTAAGGTGAATGGTGAGTTGATTGATGAAATTACTCCTACGCGTGGATTACGCCAAGGAGACCCACTGTCCCCTTATCTTTTTCTCATTTGTCTTTGAAGGCTTTTTCTCGCATTTTTGGATGCAAAGTGGAGAGGGAAGGAAATTTAGAAGGAATTACTATATGTGAAGGTGCACCGAGTATTACTCACTTACTGTTCGCAGATGATTCTTTGCTACTCCTGAAAGCTAATGAAAGGAATGCAAATCACTTGCGACATGTGCTGCAGCTATATGAGGATTGCTCAGGGCAGGTAATAAATAAAGATAAATCATTAGTTTTGTTCAGTAAGAATTGTGGTCAGGAGCAAAAAGCTGAATTTATGACTGCCATGGAATTGTCTCAGGAAGCAAAAAGTGAAAGGTATCTTGGACTGCCAGTGTACTTGGGCCGGCGTCGTTCTAAGATGTTTGCTTACCTAAAAGATAGGGTCTGCAAGCGCATTCAGGGCTGGAAAGAGCGTCTTCTGTCAAAGGCAGGAAAAGAGATTCTGATCAAGGCTGTTGCTCAAGCGATACCGAGCTATGCAATGTCATGTTTTGATCTCACAAAATCACTATGTGAAGAAATTAGCACTATGGTATGCAGATTCTGGTGGGCACAGCAGGAGAATGAAAGAAAACTGCATTGGATTTCATGGCAAACCCTCTCATGCAGAAAAGAGAAAGGTGGCCTTGGCTACAGGGACCTCCATCTGTTCAACCTAGCAATGTTTGCTAGACAGTGCTGGCGGCTTGTACAGTGTCCAGACTCTTTGTGTGCTCGATTGTTGAGAGCAAGATACTATCCTGATGGGAATCTGTGGACTGCACAGGAGGACCCTGGGATTTCATACACTGGGATTTCATACACTTGGCGCAGTTTACTGAGGGGTCTTCGAGCAATGGACAAAGGCATTATATGGAGAATTGGCCATGGTACTAATGTACGTATTTGGGAAGACCCATGGATCCCAGTGGGTATATCTAGACATCCGAGAACAGCGTGTGGGAGTACCATTCTGTCCAAAGTTTCATAACTGATTGACCCATATACAGGCACCTGGGATGTTCAGTTAGTGGAGGATTTGTTTTGGGATATTTAAATATTTGCCACCATTATCGTTGCCACTCCTTGGATTGCCAGCGTTAGTTTGGCTTCTACAGATTTGCCACCGAAAAGAGCTGGGCGCCTACACATTTGCCACCAAATGCTGATGTGGCACGCCAGGTGGACCGTCCAGCGTGGTAAGCAGCTGGGAACCCTACCTGGACCACGCGAAAAGACGCCCTTGCCCTCGCCTCCTCCTCCTTCTCTGCGGGCCGCTCCGGCCCGCCCAACAGTCCCTCCTCACTCCTCTCCCAGCTCTCCTCTCTTTCTCTCTTTCTTTCAAGGCGACGGCGATGGCGGCTGGCGGCGGCGGCCAGCCACGGCGGCCGGCTGCGACCCCGCCACGGCGGGCTGGCGTCCACGGCTACTGTTGTGCCCGCATTGTCTTCCCTCCTCCCCTCCCCTGAGGCTCCTGGATTCAGGTATTGCACGCAATCCCCTATCCCCGAAACCCTAGTTGCCCAGTAAGTGTATAATGTCCTGAGGGTTTGATTTGCTTTGATTGGGTTTCCCGTTTCCCTTTGTCGATTTCCCATTGTAGTGACGTTGCTGGTTGATTGGGATGCTTTGTTGATGTGTATGGTTAAAGATGAAGTCCACTGAGAATCTCGTTTGGTAAGCCCTAAGTTCGATGGCGTAGACTTATGCATGGTATTTGGGATCGATAGTGTTTAACTCAGAGTGTTTGTTTTATGTTTATGATATGTCAGGATTGATCCTGGCAATGCTTTTAGAATCGATGTTAGTGTTGCTAAGTATACTGCTGTTGATGAGTATGGTCGTGTGGAAATGGATGAGCAGCAGCATGATATTTGAATTGATCTCACCACCCACTGCTCTCTATCTACATTTACTGATGCATTGAGAACAAAGATCATTTGGGGTAGGGGCCAGCAGTTAATTGTTTGGGGTGTGGATATTGAAAGTGGCACTGAGTGGAAAGTTACTACTGATGAGCAGTTCAGGCAGATGATAGAAGCTAGATGGGATGAGAAGGAGATGTTTGTTAGCTGTGAAGTGCTGGACATGGATAAGGTGCCATGTAAAGAGAAAAGAGCTGCAGCTAATGCCAATGTTGCAAAAGACCAAAGTGGGCAGAGGGAGCAGAGTGTTCATGCCACCTCCGAGGTAACAGCAGAGCAAGGGAAGGCCAGTGGTGTAGAGTGCAGTGATGATGCTATTAGCAGTCCAGCCAATAGTACAGGTAATCCAAATGTTGTGATTGATTGGGCTGCTTTTACAATACTAGGCAATGATGAGTTAGATGGGGATCCTACTGCTTTAGTTGATGAGGACATAATCTATGAAGCCATGGGCTTCAAAGATGATGATATGGGCACACAAGGTGGTGAAGGTCCTCCTGAAATTGCAGTGCCTGAGATTTCTCTAGAATTGCAAGCACAAATGGATGCAGCAGCTATTCCAGTTGATGATATTGAACCAGCTGAACCCCTCTTTTTCTATGACAGAGACAATCCTGACATGAGGGTAGGTACTCTGTATCCATCTATGGATGAGTTTAGATTGGCAGTGAAGCAGCATGCTATTGTCAAAGAATTTGAGCTGGGAACTGAGAAATCTGACAAGCAGAGGTTTAGGGGTTACTGCAAATCAAAAGGTTGCAAGTGGGTTATTAGAGCTTGAACAAGGAAAGATAACAGTGTCAGGGTACAAATTTGCTAACTTTTTTTTTGTTTCCATGCATGTAAACTGTTGTACTGATTGTTTGTATTATTTGTATGCTAATGTAGTCACTTTGTTTGTTTATCTTTGGCAGATACAAATTGTGTCTGACAAGCACACTTGTGCCTCCAGAAAAAGAGTTGAGCTGAGCAATATGGCATCTCTGGCATGGGTTGCAGAGAGAGCAGTGCCTCTGCTGATAGACAATCCTGAAATGGGGCAAAGGATGTGAAGCTTGCACTGGAGAAGAAGTATGGCATCGAAATCAATTACCAGACTTGCTGGTATGGTCATCAGAGGGCTTCAGACAAGCTGTTTGGTAAGTGGGATGATTGCTTTGATTGGTTATTCAGATTCAAAGTAGAGGTAGAGCTTAGGTCACCAAGTAGTGTAGTTGAAATAGACACTGTGAAGATAGGAGACAAGGTTCACTTCAGTAGATTCTTCTGTGCATTCAAGGCTAGTATAGATGGGTTTTTAGAGGGTTGTAGACCATATATCAATATAGACTCCACTGCTCTGAATGGGCAGTGGAATGGTCAGATGCCTGCAGCCAATGACATTGATGGCCACAATTGGCTATACCCAATAGCATTTGGGTTCTTTGACACTGAGACCAAAGAGAACTGGATTTGGTTCATGCAGCAGCTAAGCAAAGCACTCCTTTAGAGCACCTGGCTATATGCACTGATGCCTGCAAAGGGCTAGATACTGCTGTTCACCATGTATTCCCTAGGGCTGAGCAGAGGGAATGCTTTAGGCATTTGATGGAAAACATGAAAAAGAAGTTCTCCCAAGGGCAGGCCAGTGGTTCTTTGCTTGGGCAATATATGTGGCCAGCAGCTAGGGCATATTATGATGAGAAGTACCAGAGGCTAATGGCCAAGGCTACATCTGGGTCAGCTGACATTGAACCTTGGCTGAACCAGCATCACAAGCTGAAATGGGCTAGGAGCAAGTTCAGCACTGAAATAAAGTGTGATTACATAAACAACAATTTGGCTGAGTCCTAGAATGGTTGGATCAAAGAACACAAGGACCTACCACTACATGCCCTTGCTGATGCAATCAGGATCAAGACTATGGTCTTGTTTCAGAAAAGAAGGAAGATTTTCACAAGCCATGACTGGTGGCATCCTTCCTGCTGTCATCCTCCAACTCAATGCAGCCAGCAAAGGTTTGGATTACCTCCAGGTGACAAAGAACAACCCTTCACAGGCTGAGGTCACTGTCATGTACAAGGGGGAGGAGCTTAGAAGACATGTTGTGTACCTAGACCTCAATGCATGTACTTGCAGGGAGTGGCAGGTAAGTGGCAAACCATGCCCACATGCCCTTGCTGTCATCACCACTCAAAGGCAGCCAAACATGGATCAATATGTGCATGAGTACTATTCCATGAAGAAACTGCAGGCAGCATATGCAGGTACAATTCCAAGCATAACTGATAAGCATCAGTGGCCAAAGGTGGACAAGGGTTTTAAGTGCTATCCACCTGTGTCTACTAAGAAAAAAGGTCTAGGCAGAACTAGGAAGAATAGGATACCTAGCTGTTTGGAGAGGTCAGGGAAGGCAACAAGGCAGTGACATGTAAGGGTTGTGGTGAGCTGGGCCATAGGGCTACTAGTTGGAGGTGTCCACTTACAGGCACCAAGAAGAAAAGGTAATCTTCTGAGTCCTTTTCATTTGCTAATTTTTCTCCTAAATTACTAACATTGGTTAATATTTGCAGGAAGAGGACAAAAAAGGTTGCAGCACAACCTGGAAGGAAGAGGGTAAAGAAGGGTGCTGATGAGGCTGGACCATCAATGGATGCAGCAGGACCACCATCTGGTGAAGACCCTGAGGTAGTAGTGACCAAAACAACCCCAAGAACACCAAGGACCAGAGCTAGAGCAGCAATGGAGGCAAGGCTTGCTGCTGCCGCTGGCCGGCTTTGCGAATATGAAGCAAGCAATAGCAAAGCAGCGAAGGGAGAAAGAAGCAAAGAAGCAGCTCAAGCGACCAAAAAGCAGCAGCAGGTGAACCAGCACCATCAGCAGCAGCTCAAGCGCCCCGGCGGAAGAAGAAGAATGAACCAAAGCCCGGCGAGTAGCGGCTCCAAAGAAGATAGCGACTCAAGCGGCACCGGCCAGTAGCGACTACCGGCGGGGAAGGACCAAAAGGTACACTACTTGACCCTAGTTTCATTCAAATCACAAATGTGGACTGTAAACACTAACAGTAACACACATTCATGTAGGAGGCTGGAAATGCTTCAACCTGTGGCACTGGAGGTAGTACCAGCTGAGGAACACCCCAAAAAGATGACCCCTAGGAAGAAACAGCTGGCAACAAAGATCAAGAAGACACCCCCTAAAAAGACTGCAACCTAATCCTTTACTGCAGCTTGTATTTTGGACATGTATGTGTGTGATCTGGGCACCAGTCATGTATTTTGAACATGTATGTGTGTGATCTGGGCACAAGTCATGAATGTTGGACATGTATGTGTGTGATCTGGGCTAATTCATGTATTTTGGTCTATTTTGGCGAGTGTTGAAACCCTGTGGTGCTTCTTTTGAATTTCTTAAGTAGGGTGGTCATGCTCTCTAGGAACACCAATTGTAATGAACCTGGTTGACAAACTAATGTCATGTATGGACAAGTGTTTATGTTCCATTTTCTATGATTGAAGCTTAGCTATTAAATATTTCAAATGTAGCACTCATGCAAATCAAAAACATGTGGAGGCAACATATCATAGTTTCATTGCAGCACTTCAACATATACATGAAAAACCTTGTTCATATTACATTTTCATTAGCTGTCATCACCACATAGACCAACTAACACACATACATTTCACTTCAAAGCATACAGGAAATCAACAATTCCTAGACCAACTAATACTCCTACCAACAACTTCAGCACTGCAATCAGGCCATCAATCTTCATCTCAATGCTATTCTGCCCAGGTTTGGGCACCAGCTTGGACTGAGCAACTTCCTCCTCAAATTCTTCAACAAGGCCACCAGCTTCAAGATCGATGACAACATATCTCAACTCTACCAGCTTGTTGAAGTATGCCTTCTGAAATTCATAGAAACGACATCTACCAGGCATCTACACATGAACACAGTTAGGGTTCTTCAACCTAACACAACCACACTCAATCCCAAAACCAAAACTGCAGAACTTGAAAAGAACTAGCCACTTACACCGGGCACATTGCGGGGGCATTTGAAGAACACTCTCCACTGGTTCCCATTGTCCTCTGTCTTCACCACAAGCTCGATGACTCTCTCTCGGCCGCAGGTGGGGCACATCACGAGGGGGAGGCCAGTCTCCTTCCCCCACTCTTGCGCTGGAGCCCACGCCGCCATGCTCCTGGACGAAGACGGAGCCATCCTTCTAGACATGGCTGGCCGCAGCCGCAGTCGTCGTTGCCGTCGCCTTGGAAGAAAGAGAGAAAGAGAGGAGAGCTAGGAGAGGAGTGAGGAGGGACTGTTGGGCCGGCTGGAGCGGCCCGCAGAGAAGGAGGAGGAGGCGAGGGCAGGGGCATCTTTTCGCGTGGTCCAGGTAGGGTTCCCAGCTGCTTGCCACGCTGGACGGTCCACCTGGCGTGCCACATCAGCATTTGGTGGCAAATGTGTAGGCGCCCAGCTCTTTTCGGTGGCAAATCTGTAAAAGCCAAACTAACGCTGGCAATCCAAGGAGTGGCAACGATAACGGTGGCAAATATTTAAATATCCCATTTGTTTTGGGAGGAAGATGTGCAGAACATTTTGGCTATACCGGTGCATGTTGACCGTGATGATTGGGTGGCCTGGCATTTTGATCAAAAGGGCATGTTCTCAGTCAAGTCTGCCTATCATGTGTTGGAAGATGATGCTGAGAACTCAAGGGTGCGACAACATGGGGAGTCCTCTGTTTCAAATAATTCCAAGAAGGTCAGAGGCATATGGAAGAAGATTTGGAAACTCCCTGGACCTCCCAAGATCAAACAATTCTTATGGCGGGTTGCTCACAACAGTTTGGCCTTAAAGCTGAATATTAAGAGGAGAGGAATTCAGCTAGACACCCGATGCCCAGTTTGCACACGTTTTGATGAGGACAGGGCTCACTGCTTGTTGAAATGCAAAGCTGTTTGGCAATGCTGAAGGGAGTTGTGTTTGGAGACCTTCAGACTGAGTCTTCTGCAGGCCCGGTCTTCAAAAGAGTTTGTGCTAGAGATTCTTACACTGAGACCAGATATATGTCTGCGAGTGGTGGTCTTGTTGTGGCGATGGTGGGATGTGCATAACAAAACCAATAACGGAGAGTTGATGCAGTCCTGTCAAGACACGGTGAGATCGGTCATTCGAATTGTGCAGGATATCCAGAGTGCAGATCATACAAGCCAAGCTCGATTGAGTGAGTGTAAACAAATATGGTCCCCTCCACCAATTGATGTTCTAAAGATTAATTTTGATGGCTCCTTCAGGCAAGAATCCATGGCCGGCGCGTGGGGCTTCATTATCCGTAACCATGAAGGTTCAGCCGTGCTCGCTGGCGTTGGACACTTGGGCTCGGTACATGGGGCTTTGCTTGCTGAAACGATGGCCTGTAAACAGGCATTGGAAGCAGCTGAGCACTTTGGCATGTCTCAAATTGTGCTTGAAACTGACTCCTCCCTGCTGAAGGACGCAATCACTTCGTCGACAAATGACCTCTCCACTGGTGGTGGCCTGTTTAAGGAAATACGTAGCCTCCTGCATGGCAGTTTCAATTGTAGAAGCATTTGTAATATTCCAAGAATTTGTAACTCGTCTGCGCATGAGCTCGAAAGCATGGGTATGAGTTGGGACCCAGGACAGTTCTGCATATGGACTGACCCCCTCCCAGAGTTTGTAATAAGTTTAGCTGCTCACGATTTGGCTGAGCATGCGTCTATTAATACAAGGCCATAGAGCCTGACCGAGTATCAAAAAAAACAGGCTGCTCCCAGGTATCGTATCATCCGATCCAGCAAACAACACCTGACACTCTAGCAAAACATTCTGCATGGATAAATTTGAGAACCAGAAATGCACAAAGAAATTTGAACGAGAATTTCCAGCACAGCTCCTCAGGCACTGATAGTTCAAGGGAAATTGATCTCTTGCCAAGGTGACACTACTACTCAACGATCTTATCCTTTCCTCTTCTTCTTTGATTTTTCCGGTGGTGACTGTGGCATCTCTGAAGCCGTGTCGCATCGTCTTGACCACCTCCCACGCCTCCTTTACGGTCTTCTTGTTCCCCAGCATCATCCACATCTCTCTTGGGACGGAGCGCAACAGCGCACCCATAGCTTGCCGATCCTGGGAATGCTTGACGTTTGTCCCCGGATCGATCACCTCCCAAATCTCCATGGCTTCATAGTTGCATTGCATCAATATAGCGCACTCGGTGTAGTTCGACCGATCAAGCATGGCCACATCAATGAGTTCTCCTGGATCCCGGTCGAACCAGTACTCGCCGACGCGCCGGTGTCGCCCATCTTAGCCTCCAGTGACCGCCGGCGGGGGATCACGTGCTTCTTCCTAGCCGGCTCTCGTGGTGGACTGATCGAGCCACCGTAGAACATACAACGACATGCCTCGCTCTCGGTACCGGTTGTTGGAACCGGTGGTGGCCGGGCCGAGCTCTCGCGCTTGCCGGCGATTTAACGCGAACGCCGGAGCGGGATCACCACACAACACACACGAAAGTGGAAACCGGAAAGTGAACACGAGAGAGTTTATTTGCACAACCGTGGCGGCTTTTGGGGGATATTTTTCATTGCATATTTACAGCATGGATACATGGCCTTGAAGCCCCACCCCGCCACCACACGATCGCTGCCGGATCCGATTCTTCCTCAGAATGAGCGACATGCAGAACGACGATGCAGTGGCGGTGATCACTCCCGAATGACGCGGCCACGACTCGGACTGGGCACATCTCCATCCAGTCGTGGTTCCATTGGCGGATCCGGGGGGGGGCTGCAGCCCCCCCGTAAGCCTTAGTTTAAATTCACCCCTAATCTTCAGCTTTAGCCCCTAATCTTCATTACTTAGCCCCCCCACCCCCGAGTACGCATCCTGGATCCGCCACTGCGTGGTTCTACGCGCTAACAACTAACTAACATGCAGTACTCAACAGGATTACAACTTGACACATGCAACTAGGAATGAAAAAAATAAACTGAAGCTAACATTGTCGGCGTCGGCAGGTCCACCTCCACCTCCCTGGCACCCTCGCCACGGTGGGACGCGATCCGGCCCGATGACGTCGAGGCCCGAGCAGCGCGCGCCATCGTCGCTCGACCACTCGGGCGTGGTGGGGACACGAGCGCCATGCGGAACACGCCGAGCGCCGCACGTTTTCAGCGTGGAGATCAAAGGCGGCGGCGCACCCCGTGGCCGCGCCGCCATGGCGGCTAGCCGCGGGCGGTCGCATCGGTGAGGTCGAGGACCCGGGAGAAGGCGAAGCGCGGAGCTCTTGCAGCGCCCACCGCCGGGGGAGAGGCTCGCGGAGGATATGGAGTTCGGCGGGACTTATAAGTCGGGTGACGGGCCAAAACACTATTGAAACGACTGATTTTTACGTGAGATAAAATACTGTTGGCTCATAAGTTGAAACGGCTTTTTAGCTGAAGCAAACAGCCTGTCCTCACATACTGCTACTTCCATGGATCCGCGCTTGCTCCGGTGGCACGTTTGCATTTCCATGTCAGGATGTGTGCAAGTGCGACGTGCTAGTGGTGAGTGCAGAATCACTTTGGTTGAAACGTGGTGGGTGCTTTCACAAACCCTTTACACCCGGCGGCACTAGATGCTTGTTTAGATTCCATACTTTTTCACTCTCTTTCCATCACATCAAATTTTAACCCGCATGTATGGAGCATTAAACGTAAGTAAAAAAATAACTAATTACACAGCTTAGTTGTACATCATGAGACAAATCTTTTAAGCCTAGTTGGTCCATGATTGGACAATATTTGCCACATACAAACGAAAGCGTGCTAAGTTGCAAAGTTGAAATTTTTTTTTACCTTTTTGCGCAATCTAAACCAGGCAAAATGGCCGAGCAGAAACACACGACTTGGGAGAGTGACAACCATACAACCCCTGAGGCTTCTCTGGCAAGAGGATCCTCGCTTATGTTTTAATCCGTTGCGTAGCACGCCAGTGGCGGAGGCAAGGGGGGGCTGGCAGGGCCATGGCCCCCCCTAACAATACAAACTTTTTACAATATGTATATAAAATTTAACAATCTATATTTATATTAAAAAGATATAATAAATTAGATCTTGTTATATATATCTAATAACATCTTCTTGACAATAAAATTGAATAGAATACAATTATGATAAAGTATTTTTCATTTATCTAAAATTTGTTTGTCCACTGTATTAGAATATAACATCTATTTACATTTTTGTTCCACTAGAATACTTATGTTTAATTACATTTTATATTTTATTGATCGCATACTTGACTAGTAATAACATTTTAGTCATTATCTTATATTATTATGAATCACATTATAGATGTAGACGCTCATATATATGCATGTATACTCATATCTATAAACAAACACACGTCTTACTCCACTATATGGGCACTTTCAAACGGTAGATTTAACATTCATGAGTCATCGCAAGCATCATATTGTCGACAACGGGTATGAGCACTTCCAAAATACTACGCCAGCAAATTTAATTCATGAGTCATCATATATGCTCTAACATTGATAGAAACGGTCGTCTACCACTTAAAAAATAGTGAGCATGTTAAATCATCAAATAACAGAGTAAATCTAGGAAAATAGAGCTTAATCATAGAGTGAAAATCTAAACAATGAACCTACACTTCGTTATCCTATATTGAAACTCTTTGACCGGCCCTCCTTATGCAGAATTACTGGCTCTGCCACTGTAGCACGCCTCCTTGTCTCGCAAGCTGTCGCCAACGACGGTGCACTCCAACATCAACGTCGTTGTCACTCCACTCAAGTTGTGTGCTTCTGCTGTCTTTGGCCCCAATCTTGCGATGTAAGGCTATCCGCACTCTTCGTACTCTATATTCATCCTCTAAAAGGAATATTCTATCCTGCTCATCAAGATTCTCTCCTCTGTATTTAATTCTTCCGCACCCATCCATCCTCCATACCATCCTCTATTCACTGTGGGGTCCATTTGTTATTTTATCTAAATATATCCATGTGAGATCTTATTTTGAATGATTTATTCAAACAAATTTAATGGTGTAATCGAAATTTAATTTGGTTCTTTTATTTGTGAGTTATAGTATTTTTTGTTAGTGGCAATAGTAGAGCCCATGCTAGATTCTCTCCCTCCCTCCCATCTCTGTGATCGCCTCGACGACGCGCATGCAAAGTGAGTTGCCGGACGAACGGTATCACATGAAGTTCACCGGACGGAAGACGCTTTTGCGGCTGACGCGGCTTCATTCCGGACAACGCTGCAGCAACTTGCTCCGCTATCCGTGCGTTCCGGACGCAGATAACGGAGCCAGTGCAGATAGCCTAAGCTGCTGCTGATACTGCCGAGCAGTATAAAGCTTATTCGAAGCGCCCAGCATGTGTGAACAAAGCTTTTTGAAAGCACCCAGCACCCAACATATTTGAACCAAAGTGATCCCGCACTCTGATCAAAAAAAAAAAAAAAAAAAAAAAAAAAAAAAAAAAGGTGATCCCGCACTCGCATCGCAGCCCGCTTGCCATGGAGATGCAATCGCACCACCACCACCACCGGAGCAAGCGTGGAGCCATGAAGGTGCAGGAACAGGAGGAGGGGGAGGACCGGCTGAGCAGGCTCCCCGACGACATCCTCCACTCCATCCTCCGCGACCTCCCACTCAAGCACGCCGCGTGCACCAGCGCCCTCTCGAGGCGCTGGCCGCGCACGTGGCTCCGCGCGCTCGCCTCCTCCCAGGTCCTCCACTTCACCAACCGCGACTTCGCCCGCGGCCAGCCGCCGGCGCGGGCGGCGGCCACGGTGAGCAGCTGCCTTGAGCTCCACGCCGAGTACGGCGCGCCGCTCGACGTGTTCCGCGTGGCGCTTACGTCGCCGCCCCGCCTGGCGGCACCGGCTGACCGGCACCGGCACTGGCGCGTTATTCGAGCGGGACGTCGGAGGGTGGGTCGCGTCCGCTGTGGCGAGAGGCACCAGGGAGGTGGAGGTCGACCTGACGCAGCCGCCGCCCCGTCGGGCGGCACCGGCACCGGCGCGTTATTCGAGCGGGACGTCGGACGGTGGGTCGCGTCCGCCGTGGCGAGAGGCGCCAGGGAGGTGAAGGTCGACCTGACGCAGCTGCCGCCCCTGCCGGGCGGCACCGGCACCGGCACCGGCGCGTTATTCGAGCGGGACGTCGGAGGGTGGGTCGCGTCCGACGTGGCAAGAGGCGCCAGAGAGGTGGAGGTCGACCTGCCGCCGCCGCCGCCGACAAGAGGGGACGGAATCGCCGCGGCGCTCGTTGAGCTCCCCGGCGACCTGTTCGTGGCCACGAACTCGCTGGAACGCCTCGCGCTGGGCCGGTTCAGCCTCCGCGCCGTCCCACTCGCTCCCAGCCCCGCCGGGCTCGCGGGTCTCCGCTCGCTCTCCCTCAGCCACGCCGACGTCACGGACGAGGCGCTCCGGGACGTCGTGTCCGGCTGCCGTGCGCTGGAGCACCTCAGCCTGAGGAGCTGCGACCTGCTCAGATCGGTTCGGATCGCCGGCGAGGCGCTGCGGGCCCTGGAGATCGTGTGCTGCACAGCCGTGCGGGAGCTCCGGGTCCACGCGCCCGCGCTCGAGTCGTTCGCCTTCCACGGCGAGACCGTCTACTCGGGCAACAAAGACGACTCTGCCGTCGACCTGGGCTCCACGCCGGCTCTGCGGGAGGCGTACCTCTCTAACATCGGCTTCGACTACGACCTCCAGGATCGCGTACGCCTACTCCAGGATCGCGAGTACGCCTACTCCAAGTTTCTGAACTGCGTCGCTCATGCCCGGGCTCTCACGCTCTGTGCCGTCGGCTTGGAGGTATGTTTTACCGTCAGCTCCGGTCGCAACACAGGTCATTTGGATCAGGGAAATGCCACTAATAATTTTACTCGCGGATCAGCATTTGCGGTTTCAGCGAGGTTACAATGATTACTTGGAAACTGATATAAAGAACATACAAGAGCTGCAGCTGCTGCTATGCTCCGAACATGAATATGAAGAATTCGTCCTCGAGATCTTCCCTCTTTCTTCGACACCAACCCGCTTCCGCTCCTGGACCGCTTGTTTCTCAGGGTAAATCTCTGCGATTCCTGCCAGTTTATTGGCGACAAGTAATATCGCTACATCAATTAGATATGCTATTTTTTATATAATAAAAAACATTTTTTTCTTTTTTCTTTTCTTTTCATCTTTTTGAAATCGTGAAGTGGTGATTGCACGCCCAGCAAACTTAAGGCCAGACCAAGCCATGCAAAAGGTTTCTTCACTTGTGAAACCACTAGCGGGCTGTACTCTGCCTAATGCATTGCTGCTATGGCCCAAGGATGGTTGTGCCAAAACAGACCACCCACCGCTTGACAGCCTAGCGGAAAGCGGGTTAAACAGCTGATGATGAATTAGTACCATACCGTGGAGCTGTTAGCGATGGGTTATGAGATCTGCTATAAGAGGAAGACCAACACCAATAATACAAGCCACACAGCTACGTGGTGAGCACAAAGCGAACTATTCTTTCGCCTTTTACTAAAGAATACCGTGTGCTCACCATAATTAGCAGCATACACACTAATTTTTGGAGGGTGTTCTCCTATTTAAAGAGGGCCCCAACAAACTAAATTCAATTTTTGTTAATTCAAATGCCAAAATACCAAACTAAATTCAAATTTTGTTAATTCAAACACCAAAATTGTCTTAAAGAGATGAACTGTTCTTTCAAATCTTGAATTAATGTATAAGAGTTATTTTATAAATATTTCCTAAATTTTTGTTAATTCAAATGCTAAAATCGTCTTAAGAGTTGAACTGTTCTTTCAAATCTATAAGAGTCATGTCATAAACTTTTCCTCTTATGATTTTCTACTCGCCAGGTTTTAATGGTAACGCCACTCCCGACCCCGGCGCTCCCGCCGGGCGACTCGGGGGCTCGCCAGCGCCGCCCACCTCCCCTCCCGTCGCCCCCCCGGCCGCCGCCCCGCGCCTTGGCGGCGGCCCGTGACCGACCCCAAAATTGGGCACCGGTGCCGCTCGCCTCCTCCTCCTCCCACCCCCGCTCCTCCGCCGCCCCCCCAGCCCTAACCTCTCCCGGCGACTTGGTGGCGGGCACGGGCGGCCGGCCGGGGGTGGATCCACGCCCAGGGGGCTGGATCTTGCTTCTCCCTCCCTCGCCTACGGTTGGTGGCGCCGGCCCACCCCCCTCCACCGCCGTGCCTTGGGGGCGTCACGCCGCCCGCCATGGCGGGCCGGCGTCCGGCTTCGGGCGGCGCCCGGCCGATTCGGGCCCTAGGGCACCGGATCGCTCTCAGCAGCGCCCGTTGCAGTAGCTCCGACTCGCGGCCGCCGGACTCGCCCGTGGTGGTGTGCCACACGTCCGCCGGGCATATGGGGCTTGGTGCCACCGGTGCTCGGGCGTTGCCCGGGGGGGGCCGGCTGTGGTGGCTTTGGTCTTCGGCGGTTGGCGGCCATGGTTGCGGCCCGCCGGCGGCCGTGTGGGGGCGGTCTTGGCGATGCTCGTCGGATTTGGTGAAGTGGCTTGGTTGCTCGAGGTTCGGGCGAAAGCCCGGCTTTGGCTCCTTGCGGGCGGCGGACGGCGGTGGACGCCATGGGCGCCACATACCTCCTTGGAGGCGCCCGTTTTTCGAACTTCATGCCTCCTCGTCTACCCGGCCAGTTTACGGGCGAAAGCCCCCGCCTTGATGTCTCTAAGGCCAGCCGGCGATGGCGTCTTGAGGCGTCAACTCCTTTTTGAAAGGCTGGTTGAAGAATCTCCGGCGCCCATCGCTCCTCAAGGTTATCATTATTTGCCATTTGTACCTAATCGTGCTTCATGTTTCTCCACACTTCGGTTTGTCCAGCTGGTACTTTGGCGTAGCCGTAGATGTCACTTAGTGTTTTGGTGGATGCTTTGCCGCCTGTCTTGCTTGGGCGGATGCTTTGCCGCCGGTGATGTGGAAGAGTTGTCGTCACCGCGTGCCGTGATTCTTGATGGTGCTCCTCGCCCGTGGTCCTGGCCATCAGTGACTCGGAGGAGTACTCGGATCGACTTGGAGGTGCTCCTCGTCCGCGGTCCTAAGGGCATCCTGCCCTTAGTGACTCGGAGGAGTACACGGAGAGCGACGGCCCCCATCCGCAGATGCTTTGCCGCGTCGATGGTCCTCGTGTTTGGGCGGATACTTTGCCGCCAGTGCCATGGAGGACGAGTCGCTGTCGCCGCGTGCCTTTTCAGCTACCGCGCGCGGGTCGGCCTTGAGGTTTCTTTTCGGCGGATGCTTTGCTGCCGAGGGGTTTTCGGTGGATGCTTTGCCACTGCGGTTGTCGTCTTTTCCAGCAATGCTTTGCTGCCGAGGTTGCTTGGACGGATGCTTTGCCGTCTGGAGGTCTCATCTACGGCTTCTCTTCACTGCTGACTACCAACGTGTTGAGTTATAGGGCCTGTTTGGTTGGGTGTCCAACTCCTATCCAGGCTCCAGTAAGCCAGCTTCGGCCTGTTTGGTTACCTGGCTGGGCTTGTTAGCCAGGCCTGCTAGAGCCACCGACCACCTGGTAGCCAGGCCAGCTGAGAACGAGATGAACTTCCGTTTTTGTGTAGCCAGGCCCGAGCTAGCACAAGAGTCCGCTCGCCTCACCTTCCTGGTAGCTCCTCCGCGTCCGCTGTTGGCCACACATTTCCCTGGCCAGTTCCCGTCGTCTGCACGCCGGCATGTTCGTCGCCATCCATGCAGCTCGCCGCGTCCACGCACCGGCCACCTGCTTCCCAGTCTCCCACGCTAGCTCGTCACCTACGCCGTGCTCATCGCGTGAGATCCATGCGGAGCTCCATGCCATGCGGCTTGAGGTTCACTGCACTCATCACGAGGTCCATTTGCTCGTGGACGGGAGTTCCACAAGCAAGCAACACCCTCAATCCCCGTTAACGTTCTTGGTTTGCTTCTGTTTTGTGATCAAAATTCGTATATCCATCAATGTCGCATGTGCTCGTGGTGGGAGCTCCACGCGAACTCCAACGAACTCCGCCTGGCATATCTCTTGTGGGCTCGTGCGGGGCCGGACAACAGTGTATGCGGTGGTGGCGGCGCCTGAAAAGGAGGTGCCAATGCATTCCTTCGTAGCAGCTGCGGCCACGACAGCGAGCTCCGCCCGCATCAGCGACAGCGAGCTGTGCGCGCTAAAGGTGCTGGCGGTGGTGAAGCACTTGGAGGCGAACGTGGTGGAGGTGAAGGACAGGTCCAGCGCGTCGGCGCCGGCGTCCACAAGCGCGGGCGGGAAGTGCAGAGTCGGAGGAGAGCCGGGAGAATGTGCTTGTACCTTTCATCTGCTCAACATATGTTCGATGAAATGCTTCAAAGGTGGTGAAGTTACCTGCTCAAACATGAGGTGACTCTATCCTAACCAAACCAGCTAACCAAACACAACTAGATGTTGGCCAGGCTTAGATAGTGTAGGTAACTAAACAAGTCTATCTTGGCTTAATAGAGGCAGGCTTCAACTAGCCTGGATTAGTTTTGCTAGCCAGTCTTGTATAGGAAACAAACCAAACACACCCATAATGTATTAGGTTCAGTTTGCTGGGGTTGTCATGTTGAGGGTCTCCCCCCTCATGTTTCTTGCTTTTTGTTTGTATTGTGGACTTCATTGGTAATCCTTAGATTACTTGCGAATCCTTTGTATCGGTTACTTTGCCGTTCTATCGGCTCTTCTGCTTAATGAAAAACGCGTGAAGTCGCGATCTCGAAAAAAAAAAATTCTACTCGCCAGCTAGGAGCAGCCAGCTGTCTTCTCGCTCTGCTGATCTCATCCTATCATCAGGTGTTGTGTTTTCTAGCTCTGCTGATCTGAACCTCTGACAGCAGCGATTACCAGGATGAAGCTCATACAGCAATGGTGATGATACAGTTCCATAGCCTTGTCCTCTGCATAGCCACCAACAGCAAAGTGAAAATTCACCGATTGTGCCTGGTATTTGTTAATAGGTCCATAAGAGTCTCCAAGGCACGAGCATTGCATCTTGCTCACCCATATAACGAGCTCTATTAGGGTGTGTTTGTTTGCTTGCATGCCGCCGGCCAGGCCTAAATCCTCTAAGGCTAGGCCCAATTGATACAAGCCATTTTGTTTGTTGTTTCTTCCCAACTGGACCAGGCTGGTGCGAGACTTTGTTTGTTTATCTGTATTGCACTGAAGGGCCCTCACGTCAGCCATCTCCACGCACCACCACCTGCGCTTAGCATTGTAGTCCGAGCGAGCCAAGTCCTGGAGAAACGAGGGAGAGGGCCATTTCTGAAGAGCCTGGCTCTAGGGTGCTTTGGATATCGTGCAGCAAAGTCTTCACAGTTTAGGCAAACAAACAACCAGCCTACACATGCTCAGCCAGACCCTGGGTGCCATCAGGCAACCCAACACACCCTTAATGTCGTTAACTTCGGTGACATAGAAAGTTGCGGTAACTTAGCAGCAGGAGATGGGAGCATCAGCTTTAGCCGGATATTCAGCCCATCCTATTTTCACGTGCAACAAAATATATACTACTAAATTAGTCATTCTAGAATGCATCCTAAGTTTAAGCAAATTTATATGATAAAATAATAATATTTATAATATAAAATAAATACCGTTAGATTCTTTATTAATTATATTTTTATAGTATACTATTTGTTGTTATAAATATTTATAATTCTTTCTATGACTTTGATCAAATTTAAGGAGTTGTAAAATATTGCAATGATTCATAATTGAACCGAGGAAGTATTTGTGAATGGGTTCACGCCTCACGGGACATTTAACTTGCTGAAACCCGCAGCTCCCCAGCCAAGCTGCCGATGCAAGCGAAGCAGCACGGCCCAGCTATGCAAGCGAAGCAGCACTGCCCGCCGAGGTCGTCGTCGTCGACGACTCAGAAATGATGATTGACGACGACTTCGTCCTTGACAGCCTGAGCTTCATCAAGCTGGTGAATTTCAAAGGGACGCGGTTCGAGCTGCAGCTGCTCGCTTTCCTCCTCAAGATTGCCCCTGCGGCCCTGCCCTGGAGCAGCTGGTGCTGGTCATGGTGGGAGAAGAAGGAGGAGCTCCGGGAGATGAGCAAGTCATCCGAGACTGGGTGTCGAAGATGCGGAAGGCATCGCCAGCGGCTCAGCTCACCGTGTGCCGGTCCAGCGAAGATCGCAGCCAGAATCCTGTGCACACGAGGTTCTACCACGAAGAGTAATCGAGCACCGTTTGATCTCTGAACATCTACACCTCGTTGAGAGCATTAGGTGTCGACAATGCCATGCTGTACTTGTAACTATAGCAATAAAGAATTTCTCGCCTTTCAGGCACTGGTGCATTTCAGGATGCGCTGCTCTATGATCACTGGACTACTATGCTGTAACGGTTGTCAACAGAATTGTTACCAATATGAAATTAGAAGACGTGCGAGCATTTAGGATTTTATTAACAAGCTTAACAGTGGCATGATAGTCAGGTTAGATTATGCATTTATGCATAAGGAGAACAGGCAACTAAAAGAGGTTGTCTGGTGCTCAAGCAGCAATAGCGCTATAGCAGCTCCTGGGACTCTGCTTTCAGCTCAGCACACACAACAGGAACAACCCAACGTACATAGCCTTTCAGATACCAAAAACAAAATGCAACCAGGTAACATCATCATCCAATCCGGCAAACAACACCTGACACTCCAGCAAAACATTCTGCATGGATAAAATTAAGAACCAGGAATGCACAAAGAACTAGAACATGAATTTCCAGCACAGCTCCTCAGCCACTGAGAGTTCGAGGGAAAATTGATCTCTTGCCAAGGTGACACTACTACTCAACGATCTTATCCTTCTTCCTCTTCCTCTTTGATTTTTCCGGTGGCGACTGCGGAATCTCTGAACCCGTGTTGCTCTCCACACCACGAGCCTGAGATCCTTCTGAGGCCTTGCCTGACACATTTGAGTGCCCCAGGCTGCTTTCATCCTTTCTCTTTCCCTTGTGTTTGGGTGTCGGCTCTACGCTCCTTTGGCCCAGTGAAAGCGCCGAACCTTGGCTACTGCGGTTCTTTGATGCACTCGTGAACCGAGACATGGTCTTCTTCGAACCTGTGAAAGTGGGAACCCGGGCAACCACAGTTCAACAAAGACGTCCCTTGTATATAAAAAAAGGGATGGCTCGCAAGATAACTGGCTTTCTTTTGACTGATGTAAGTTTCAGGAAGGAAGGAGCCATCCGTTATCAGTAAACTCAAATGGAAAGAGTATATCACCAAAATAGTGTACACCAGAAAAGGTTACTAAATTTTATGGACATTTTTGGTATAGTGTATCTTCTTTCCTTAGGATAAAAGAACAGTTTTTTTAACTAGCACTGAAAAACATAAATCAAGAAGGTTGTATAACTAGCACTGAAAACATAAATCTTCTGCCTAACAGTTTCCAACAGAAAACCAGACTTGTCTTTTCATTTGTTGATCAGTTATGATAATAAGAACTTCAACATAAAACCAAGCAGTAACAAGATTAAACAGCCAGCCATGAGATACCCCAAGTTTGATGCCATATCCTGCCTAACCTGGCTACAGTAGAGAAGTGCGATCAGTGAAGAAGACATATGTTAAGAAAGAATTACCTGCAGATTTCTTACTGCTAGGAGTAAGACTCCCAAAACTTGGTTTAACCAATTCCTCAGGTTTAGGATAACGAACCAAAGAGACTCGCCGTGAAATCTTCCCCACTGTATTTCATTTGTTTGTCAGTGGGGAAAAAATATTTGCATAAAAAAAGAGATACAACATGAATAACAGGTGAGAAAAGCCAAAATAGTGCCTCTAACACAAGAAGGTGATGGGTATTTTCCTCTAATATTGCCAAAAACATTCTGATTTAAGCAGAGTATATTTATCTTGTAACCCTGTTTTCTTTATGAACTTCTTTAAAAATCTTAAACATAATAATTATATTTACTAAAGATTTCACACACCAACTTAAGAAAGAGAATACTGATTTAGACTAATTTCCATGTTTTATATGATCAAATGATAGTAGTTGACTTCAAGTCAATTAACGCAAGAATTACACAATTAACATAAATATAATTGCAGATTCTCTGAAGGAGATTAAACATATTTTAGCAAAACGTGTGGGGCCAAGTGGTCCACAGTTTATACATAGATCCACCACTGACAGCTGCTATGCCAGTTGTTTTCATGATCGCGTAGAACTATATGCCATGTGGAATAGCCCTGATTCATCAGAATTACAACAATAAAGGTTTTAGTGAAGAAGATATATTCAGCATCAGTTGGCAGACCTATGATCCAACATCCACTCTTGGACTGTTTAGTCAAAAACATATCCCGAGATATTACTGAGTCTCAGTTGCTATCCTTCAACAAACAGAGAACTATATGTGTGTGCCTTATCTCAAAGTTTGACATTTTGAGATAATAATCTTTAAAAGATGGGAATAATGTCCTGCTTCTCTTCCTATTTCACTATGTTCCTTAAAGATCAAAACCACCCAAACTAACAAGTAGCACTAGTCCACTACCATCGCAACATAGGAGACAAAACATAATGTTTTCAAAACTCAATATGACTTTACATTTTTTTTTTATTGTAGCAGAAGGGTCACTATATTAATAATATACATGAAACAGTAATTAATGCTTCACCAAATGGCAAGAAACAAGGGTTTATATCGAGAGCAAGCCATCAAATGCAGTGCCCATATGGCCTGTAAAACTAACCCAAGAAACCGAATACGAAGATATGCAGTGCTATTTTAATAACATTCCTATCTAATGAAAGAGGCAAAAACATCTGTGAAAATATCACACAATTAAAGGAATTAGTTGATATTTCATCATACCAGGTTTTGTTTCAGAACCTGAAGGTAGGAAGACAGTTGCATCTGGCTTCTGAGATGCAAAGCTCAAAAGCTCATAAGATTTCCCTGGCAAAATAAATGCATCAGAAGTAGCTGATATTTCTTTGTGAAAAAGTTTCAATAGTTATTTGCCACAACAATTGGACAACAATGTTTTCCATATGAAAACTTACTGCAGAAACACTACTTGCTAATGGGGCATTATGAGGACAAAGCTGACACGGAAATTTCATTGAAAACTTACTGCAGAAACACTACTTGCTAATAGGGCATTATGAGTACAAAGCTGACACAGAAATTTCATTTCAATGATCAAACTTTTAAACAATGATGATGAGTATTGCCTTATTTACATAAAAGACTAAATCATATCGTCTTGATTTCAATTTCACGTAATGATGTAAGGTTTATACAAGAAAATTGGTAGAAGAATAGTTTCACTACAAACTGAAACTCCAGCTGTTTAGATTATCAAACACTAATGAATATATAAAAAGGGGAAACTAATCTGACCAGAGTTGTAGTGAACGATACCCAATGTGTTGTATGAGCAACCAGAAAGCTGAAATGCAACTAAACCATGTAATCAAGTCAAAGCAACTTCAAAACAGTTCATATCAGCCAAGTTACCTGAGGAACTTTCCAAGCTGCCCAAGTTTCCATCACTATGCAGCTTGAGAGAAAGCTCTTTGCCATGAAAATCCAAAACATCTATCTGCATTGTCACAAAGAAACACTAAGATATCAAACACCCAAGATCGCAGCAAATTATAAGAACACTACTAGGGCACAAAAGGTCAATGTTACCTGGTCTTTAGGCCACTGAATCAACCAAAATTCTGTCGATTCTGTTGGTGATATGTCAAGCATGGCTTCTTCTTTGACCTCCTCAAAGGCCGGTCCAGGCTCATAGCTACAGCAGTTCACGCAAAGTTCAGATGCCAAAGAACACAGCATACAAGTAGACAAGGTGCAGTGTCGAAAGTACACTGTAACTCAACTTGTGGCAAGCAGGCTAGCTGAACTTTATGAGTTTTTATGATAGGAAGAAGATATGCGCAAGTGGTAGTCCTACTCGCATTGAACTAAACGGGCAGGAAAAAGTACTAGTAAAATGCAGAGAAAACAATGGGTTGCAATTACACTGCTGTCATTCAAAATGATAAAACTGCTCGAGTTCATTGAGACTACTGAGCACTCGAGGCGTCCCCATTCACACCACCGCAATAACGCAAAAGAACCAAGGGAATAATGTCGATATCATACCGGACCCTTGCAGCCGCCTTCACCATCTCTACCGCGAGTCCAGCCTCTCACGATCCCTCACCCGCAAGGGCGCAGTCGACGCGGTTCTGCTGAACCCCGCGAATATAATTTGGGCAGGGAACCTAATCGAACCAACCAAGGATGGATGGATTAGATTATTAGCAGGGAACCAAGCATCAAAGAAAATTGGAACCGATCGAATGAAATGAATTGGACTTGTTGCTCTCGATCATAGCAGAAAACAGAAGCTCCTGCAACGCTCCGGGCAAGAAAAAGGCGTCCAGGAGCTATGTAATCGCTACGGTGATTGGCAAAAACAGAGAAAAAAAAGTCACGCTCCGCGCGAACGCGAGTCTAGTACCTGAGGGGAAGAGGTAGATGCCCACTCGACGAGAGGAGGCTTCAGTCGACGGGGGCGAGGGCTTCCTGTGCGGCTGTGCACCTACGCCAGCGGTGCGTGCGGCCGCCGGTGGTGGAGCGAGGCGGACGGCAGAGCGAGCGAGCGAGCGAGCAGGACTGCAGGAAACCCTAATTTGGGCTTCTGGGCTTGCGTTGCCCATTAAGCCGTCTCGCCCATGCCATTCTCCATGGGCCGAGGCAATAAGGAAGGTCCACTGGCGGGGCCGTTAGCCTCGTGCTGTCCTATTGTTGACACGGCCCATAACAAATGACCACTCAGAGCATCTCCACTCAACGCTCCTCCGACCTCCACCGCCTACGGCGGCACCACGCCGGACAGCCTCGACGACTGCGCCCTCCCCAGCCCCCACCCGCGCGGCGCGGCTTCACGCCACGGCAAAGCCGCCTAGGCGCGACGCGGGACCACAGCAGCACCGCCGCTGTCTCCGGCCAGCCCCCGCGTTGGATCCGGGTGTGGGGGGGCGGCGGGCAGCGGGCGTGGGTAGCGATTTGGACGAGGGGGCGGCTATCACGTCCTGCCAGGGAGGAGGGCCGGCGTTGGCACTAGCGCGAGCTGCTGGCGGGGAGGAGGGCCGGCGCTGACGATGTGTAGGAGGACGGGGACGCGCTGGAACATGAAGAGACGGGGCACCGGTCTTGATGCTCGGATGGAGTTGTGCACGAGTGGAACAGGTCGGAGGGGTGAGAAAAGGGCATAAAGAAAAAGAAAAAATAAATAAAATAAGAACTTACTGCTAGGGCCCACTGTTTTGGTGATATACTACTCCTTCCATACTGGCAAAAAATAACGTTTAGAACAGCATTTAGCATATCAAAAAGTGATTAATTAGGTTGGAGTTTTCCCTGTCTACCCCTATTAAATAAGGCTGCGGGTGCGTTCGATACAAGAATATTAATCAACTCAAATGGCTAGTGCAGCTAGGCGTGAGTCCTGGCGTGCTGGGTTCGAGGCTTGGCAGACGTAAGTTTTTGCTGGGTGGCGTCATTTTGCATCTCAGTAGCCTTGCTTTTTTCCCTTTTGCCTGGCGCGCGATGGAGAATTGAGGCGGGCGCGACGCGGAGTAATTGCGCGTTTGAGGGATCGAGGAAGGGCAAACACGTCCATAATAGTGGCTTTTGCTCTTTTTTTTTTGCGACAAAGAAACCTTTATATTAAAAAGGGTACACATTTTACATAAAAGTCCCTGAATAAACTAGGATTGACACTGAAGTCCCTAGGCGATTCTCCATCCTTCTCCATCCTTCTTCTACGCCGCTGCCGCCGCTGCTGCCGTCGACCACGACCATCGGAGTCGAAATTCCTCTTCACACCAGCATGGATCCTCAATCTTGAGTTTTCAACATGACCCGGACCACCTTCCACGCCATATCTGATAACACTCGGTGGAGCAGACATGGAGGAGGAAGAGGAGCTGACCCGACCGTCGCTGCCTCCGCCGGAGTCGGCTTCGTCGACGTTGAAGAAGAAGAAGCGGCCAGAGACAACCCAGATCCTACACCCTAACCTAGACCTAGACACAAAACTCACTGGACCACCACGCCGCCGCCGAGATGGGAAGAGGTCCGGAGTACCTTATTCCGATGCGCCGGCGCCGTCACCATCTCGTCGCCGTCGCCAGGACACCTTCTTCTCCGAAGCCAGCTAAGGACCAAGTCGCCGACGTCGCCCACGCCGCCACGGAGAACACCATCCCCACGCGCTTCACGCCGACGAGCACGAGCACGCCGAAGACCCCGACGGAGTCGCCGCCGCCGCCGCGCGAGCTCGGGGGGCACCTAATCCGCCCGGCGAGGCCCGCGCCCCCTCCACCTCCGGCGCCCCACGGGCCACCGGAGGGAGGGGCCGGCCAAATCGCCGGGCGGACCGCCGGTTCCTCCCCGGTCGCCCGTGAATCGCCTAGGGCTACTGTAGCCCTAGGTCGAAAGAGGGGAAAGGGGCTTATGCCGGGTACAACAGTGGCTTTTGCTCCGAACGATGTTTTTAACGCAAACAAGATTAAAGCCCGAACGACGCTTATTCCCTAAATGGAGGGAGTATATATTAGAGATTCTTTGTAAACCCAAAACATATTATTGGTGATCACCAATAATACACTATTGGGGATGATTTATTGGGTAGGTCTTTGGAGATGCTCTCACATTAACTATATACACTATACGTAGTGTGTTTCTAAAAAAAATTAACTATACGTAGTGAAAGTCTAAATATATTGAAAACCATGATAAACAACTATAAGTTACAGCTGGGCCTCCTAACATATAAAGCACCATTCTCAGCGACGGTCATACAGGCTTTAAGAGTGAAAATATCATTAAAGAGTGCTTTCCTTGAGGGAGTTGTTGTTTCTGATCAAAGAGACAACCCAGAAGTGTTGCTTGCAATTTGCAAAAAGTAATTTCAGATTGCTTGGAAAAACTTCTACTGTTAATCATAGTGTCTACAACTTAAAAAAATTCACGTGGTGAAAGATGCCGGGAAAGGTTCAATCTACTATTAAAAGATGGGGAACACACATAGAACACTGTGTTATCGTGAATAAGTGATAAATGGTCCTATTTCAGTGTCCAGATTTTTTCTTGAACTCAAGTTTTATCAGTCAGAATATACATGCAGTTACACAAATAAAACATAACCATATGTCTTCATGTTGAGCTTTAGAAGAAAAATTGCTTCTGTAGACTAACATTTCGTTGTTTGAGTGAATTATCAATTTATCATAGATATGCATGACACGTCAGACAGTGCTAAAATTTGTCCAAATAAAAAGGAACTGATAGCTTCACATAAAACGATTTATTTGATGGTCTCATAAGAACCGGAGATTCACATACGGCCATGGCAAAGTGGAAGTTACCAGAAAATAGAAGTGATCCTAAGACTACTTACTGCACTTGCAAGACCTGACACAGATGTTGTGCTTGTCTTCTATTTACAGTCCGAATGCGACAGTTTCAGAGATAGAATACTCGATATGGCTCATAAACAACATCTGAAGAAACTGATATACTGACATCGCAGGCTGCATTTCTTTTGGGTGAATCACCTATGTCAAAAACAATTTTGACTGACTTGATCTATCATTCTTTTCGGCTTTATTTAACTTGCATTCTAATAACGGCTAACAAACTTGAACAACTCAAACATCTGCTGGTCGAGGTTGATTACTGTGACTGGACAAATGCAAGAGTCAAGGACCTAGTATAGTACTGTGCTTGATGCATGGATTTGTGAATTGGCCTGGTACTGCCATCCTTTGGGTACAAAGTTTCATCTCCATACAGCCAAATGGCAACAATTCAAGCATGATCTGATAAAAGTAACAACAATAAAAGTTAGAAATTGTTCCACAAATTAGTATACATAGTTCCTTGAGCCAAAAGAATTACTTAGATACCTTACTTCTTACGTTTTACGAAAGAATCAATTTCTGGAATTCATGCTAGTAACTTTTTAAGTCTGACTAACTCTATAGAAAAATAGTAACAATATCTATGATATAAAATAAGCATATTGTAATAGTATATTGTATGATAACTCTAATGATACTAATTTGATACCATAAAATTTAACGGGCATTTATAAAAACTCGGTTAAAGTTTAAAAGTTTGACTGAGGACAACACTCTATAAATCTATTCTTTCAAGGGCGGAGAGAGTATTATTTAGTTAAAGAATGTAGAAACCCAACTATCAGAATATCTAAAAATGAACTATATATCTTGACAATATGTTATCAATCATCGTTGACAAATTCAAGAATGTGTGAACACATTATGTGATGTGGCATTGTAGATAGTTTCCAAGAGTAAAGGTGTCATCTACTCCACCAATATCCACTAAAGTCACAAAAAAAGCAACCAATATCCAATATACATCAGAACCAGATAGTGTGTACAAGGCAAATGAGTTCTAGGTTTTCAGAAGCTCAACTGCGGGGGCATGCATGTCCACTCATAATAATTCCAAGAGTCAAAATTATGCACAAGATAAGTGATCATAAAAAATAGCTGTAACATCATAGATTCACAAATATGAGTTTAGTTAAGTGGGCACATCTTGCTAATCTCATGAAGTGAACCAAAATCAATTAGGTGTGACCATCAAGTATATATTTGATCTAGCACAAGTGTCATATAAATTTCATTCAATGAAGTATAATATCTACGAAACCAGTATCAGAACAACATATAAAAGGGGATTGCAAACTAGCAAAGGCCTATATATATACCCTTAATTACCTGGTCCTGGAGTGAAACAACTAATGAAGGGGAAGGCAGTGCGGTGGTTATTGCTTGGCCGGCAGACCTTCATCACCCGCCCTGAGTTCAGCTCAACCGTGAAGACACCAACATTTGTCCTTAGGAAGAAGACGCCCACGTCCTCAGCAAAACCAATAACATTAGCTTTCATAGTGGATCCGTCAACTGCAGGCGGCAAAATTTTCCTAAGCTTGATGACCCTGAATTGTACCCATCCTGCAATTGCTCCCTCTGCATTCCATGTCCTCGACCAAAGGTAAAGCGTTGAACCCCTTATGCCGGCAAGCCCCAGCGAGCCATCCTCGTTCTGCAGGAGCACCGGATCCCTTTTGTACCAGTAGGGCATGGCGGCCCAGGAAACACTACTGGAAACTTGAAATTCCCTGACCAACGTCAGGCAAAACTGGAATTACCCTGTCGAGCTAGCCCCGACGGTATTTTTATTTTCCCCGACGGTAAGTACACCGTAAAAAATTTTATAGCAATATTTTTATTTTTTATGACCATACGTACATTTTTTCATGTATTTTCCCCGACGGTAGTGCACCGTGAGGGAATTTCAAGTTTCCGAGTAGTGAAAGGCGACGCTGGACCAAACCACACTTGAGGATTCTACTGCCGCCACCAACGGTGCAGTAGATTCGGTGTCCGATGACAGCAGGGCGCTTCACGTCGAAGGAAGCGTAGCTGTGTCTGCCGTCAGAGATCGGCGCGCCCCAGGCACGATCCTCTGACGAGTAGACACAGGCACAGAGGGCGAAGCTGCCCACGACGCGGCCTATACAGACCACGAGGAAGCGACCACCACCGCGGCGGCGGCAGTCGCCTTGGTGGCCGCAGCCGGCCACGTCGCAGAGCACGACGGCGGAGCAGGACTCGTACCGGATGGCGGGCGGCGGAAGGTCCGTCCACACATCGGCGATCGGGTCCCACACGGCGAGGCCCCTGCTGCTGCTGCTGCCCGTCGTCTTCTTGAAGAGGACACGGCCGTGGCGGCAGTCGAGGGCCCACGAGACGCCGCGGCGGCGGGCGTCGAACCCGCGGAACAGGACGGGGAAGGGTCCTGGCGTGGTGGCGACGAAGCGAGAGACGGGCCCCGGGAAGTCGAGGTTGTAGAAGAAGCCGAGCAGGGGAGACGGAGGGCACCGGTGGAAGGCGCGGTAGCGGCGGAGGAAGCCCGGGTCGGTGAGGATGCGGTGCCAGAGCTTGCAGACGAGGGAAGCGCGGAAGAGGCGCGCGGGCTCGTCCGGCCCCACGCGGAGGAGGATCTCCGCCGTGAGGTCGTCGTTCAACTCCGCCAGGGAGCGCCGCGCTGCCATGCCCATGCGGCGCCGCCGGCGCTCGGGAGCTCGGGGGAGGGAGGGTTTTTGGCTGGTGCGTGCGTGGAACGATTGACTTCGTGGACTCTCTCGTCTGTCTGCCTGCTCGTGTGCTTTAAGGTGGGACCCGGTTATGCACACGAACGCGCACGCGACGCGTGCCACCAGACGTCTTCCAAGTTCCAACGGCGTCGCGGCGTTCCCGTCCGCGCGCGCGCGCGCTTCGTCGCTGCTTGCTCGCTACTCGTGCTGCGCTAGCTGCCCAAGTCCAAGTGCATGCATGCCAACGAAGAACGAACCATCCATCGGCCGATCTGCCGATCGGCGATCAATCGCTAGCAGCAGCATCATCGAGTTCGAGACCCCCTGACCGCAGCAGCGCATCGATGGAGATCGAGCGGGCGGTGCGTGACAGCGGCGACGCCCGGCGCCGGCTGGGCGCGCCCACGCACACGCTCTCTACTCGCCCTAGCTACTTCACCATGGCTTCGGGCTATACACAGCATCCAGGCCCGCCTGGTTCGTCATCAATTTGGGTGCATTGGTCATATGTGATAAACTTAAAAACAGCTTATTACGTGTTCCATCCAAAAACTCTGGTCTTCTTGTATTTTTTTTAAAAAAATTATCTGGTCTTCTTCTTTGAAACAAACAATGCATGGTAGTTGCTTCTGCGGTCTACTTGTTCTACCGCTTTTTTATTCACTCTAGTTTGTTTATGTTGGGTGGGTGGGTGAGTGGCTGTTGGTTACGGTTTGTGTGATTTTTCAGAGGAACTTGGCGGCGAAGATTCAACTGTACTTTCTTCCTGCTCTCACCTGCTCACCATGCATCTCTCTTACTTTAATTTACAGTAGTATATTTATTTACGTTCGTGATGGTTGCTAACACTGATGCGACGATGGCTATGCGTTGAATTAATCGACTCTCGACAGGTGCTGCTGCATTTCCTTCGGGCAGCCTACGTACTACCTTCACATAACAAGTTCATCAGGCCACGTAGACAGCAGCATGGTGCGTAATGCCATCAAAAACTGTCCCATTGCATGCGGAATTGCGGACCATCTACTCCGAGGACCCCAATATATTCCCCAAAATCGATTGCTTCACGTATGCACTGGTCGTCTGTTGACCGTGCTCTTCCACACACAAATTTCTATACATAACACTGTTCCAAACCAGCTTCTGCGCGCGTGATGGCTCGGGCGGGTATAGACATGCACGCTATCGCTCAGACGGGAATCTTGAGGCTATCCGCACTCACGGTACTCTAAATTCATCCTTTAAAAAGCCTAGTCATCAAGATTTTTTTTCTCTATACTCAATTCTTCCGCACTCATGCGTCCTCTATATCATCCTCTATCCATTGTGGGGCCCATTTATCACTTTATCTAAATATATCCATGTAACATCTTATTTTAAAGGATTTATTGAAACAAATTTAATGGTACAATCGAAATTTAATTTCGTTTTTTCGTTTGTAAGTTATAGTATTTTTTTAGTTAGTTGCAAAGTGGAGCCCACCGTCTGAACTCTGCCGCGCGGCTGCCAAGGAAAAAAAGTGGCAGAGTGCATGCTAAGCGGTGATGAGCTGATTGGCCACGCACGTACGGGGCACAGGATGGATTGACAGATAGACTGGTTTCCGGATGAACGGTACACCCCTAGGAATACCGTGCGGAGGGAATGACAGGACCATTTACCGCCCCTCCGGTGCAGCGTTTTTTGTTCCGGTAAGCGCCACGTGGACTAGTACCGGACGACTTACGCTTCTCCGGCCGAGGCTATTCCAGACGGGTCCGCCATCGGCGTCGGGAGCGCCGCCATCCGGATTCCGGATGAAACGGCCGCAATGGGCGCCGGGGAAAGGCCCGCACAGCCGGAACAAGGCCTCCGCACGCCAAGTATGGCGCGTAGCGTGCCCGGGACGCGCGGTGGGCGCGGGCCCCACGCTGGGCTGCCGCTGCCCGCTTCGCAGGCGGGGAGGGAGGAGAGAGAGGGAGAGTTTCGCGCCATGGCCGCTGCCAAGGCCGACCGCCGCCGGAGGTCGCGGGCGCCGCGCCGTCCTCCGAAGCTCGCGGGCGGGAGGGAGGAGAGGGAAGCGCACGCCGCCTTCCGAAGCCGCCGGCGCTGCCACCGAGCGCCTGAAGCTCGCCGGGCGAGCGCCTCGCCGGGCAGCAAGCAGGGAGGAGGCCGGCCCGGCTGCCCGCGAGGCGCGGAGCGCCGCCGCTCGCCGCTTGTGAGTCGCGCCGAGGGAGCCGGAGGCGCTATGCCTCGGGCGGGCGAGCCGGAGGCGGCGGGTAGCCCTCGCGCTGCCGCGCTTATCGCTGCTGCCGCGCGCGCTTCGCTCTCGCCTCGGGCCGCGACAGCACTGCCTCGGGCGCCGTCAGCGGCCAAGGCGAGCTCCCGCGCCGTGCAGCGCTCTCGCCAAGGTTTCGCTTTGCTGCCCACCGGAGCCGCCATTACCACCGGAAGCCGCCAAGGGCGCCGCTGCCACAAGGTGTTTCTCGCCGGCGCTGGGAGGGAGTTGGCGCTGGGCCGAGCGCTGACGCCCGGGCGCGGGAAGGGAGCTTTCGACTCAAGGCGCTGGGCCGGCGGCTTTCAGCGCGGTGGGGAGGCAGCGCCGCCCTCTGCGTGGGGAAAGGGCGCCGCCCCACTCCTGCGCCCGCCCGCGGGAGCGTACTATTTCGCCCGGCGGCCTGCTGGCGCTCGCCGGCCCCGCCATGGCCGCTCCGCGCGTCGCCATGGCGCCCCGCCCCGCCATGGCCGCCGTGGCAGCTCCGCCCAGCGGCTTCGGCCTCGCGGCCCGTGAGGCACTCCTCGCGGCCCTAGCGGGCGCCGGCGCCGGCCTCGCCCTGGTGGCGTGAGGAACAAGAGGGAGAGAGAGAGAATGGTGAGGGAGAAAAGAATAAAAAAAACTGATTCATGGGACCCACTTCGTATAGAGTAAGATATAAAGGATAGATGAGTGCGGGAGAAATTGAAATAGAGGAGGGAAGCCTGCTGACCAGGACGGAATATTCCTTTTAGAGGATGCTTTTAGAGGACGACGAGTGCGGATAGCCTGATAGTCTGAAAGGGCTCTGGTTCACCCTGTACATCGGTTTAACGAAACCAGCTACCGGTCCGTAACCAGCCCAAACAAAACCAGCGACACGGTTACACTCCGGCCTGGGCTGGAAACCATTTACCCAGCAAATGCTTCGAGAGCTCCTTGTCCGGTCACGGTTAGAACCCATCCAAACCATCGAAACCCATAGAAAATACT